>JARACY010006012.1:0-19308 GCA_029255725.1 Scrobipalpa atriplicella
ACAAGTAATTATTGTACAATGTGGATTTTTTTCGAAAAATATTACTAAGCGGCGCATTGAGAAGAAATTGGGCAAGACTGACGTAAGATTCCAAGCGCTTGACGGATATAGGTGCTGAGTACCTAACAGTGGCACGCGTCAAAAGCTCACATCGCCCTTCTATCGGGGAGCGCTAGCTCCATTTACTCTTCTGTGATGGGACGCACTGAACGTGCACCTTAGCCGCTGTCAGATAAAACTTCACTTCCGGTGCGCCTCTGAACGGGCCGGATAAAAAATAACCTAGTCGAAATTTCGTCTGACAGGTGTCTCTTTACGGGCAGTATAATTTTTAACCAGGTTAAATTTCGATCGATCGAGCGGCTCTGAACGTACCCCTGATAACAAAAAGAGATAGCATATTCAGTATTTTTTAAATGGAACATAACATAGAGTCTATCTCTTTTTCTCACATACAAATGCATATAATGCCACTTTATCTCAATATGGCCGGCGGAAACAGTGTTGTTGTACGAAAACATTATATGAGCATTGAGGCATTGGCATTCAATAGTTGGCAACACTAAATAGTTGGCAGCACTTCTAGAGTAAAAAAAGTACCTAGTGTTCTGTGTTTTGAAGTGCGAGCGTGTGAATGCACCATCAAAAGTTGTCAAAAGAATGTTGTAGTTGTGTCAAAAACACGTTGAGATCGAGTTTGTGCTAATTTTTATGAATTATCTTAATTTCTAGACAAATTATCTATGTAATAAGCTTTGTTTTATAAATAGGGGATTTTTAACAGATGCTCTACCACAACAATGGACTTATTCGTTATAAATAGGTAAACATTTATTTAAGGTTATCCAATGTGTTATCCGTTGAGTTAATTTTTACTTGAAATTACTTCCAAAAATTCTGTTCACAAACAGGTATAGAGGCACCGAAGACGATGTCAATATCATTGACCAAGAAACGAAACATCTGCAAAGTTTGAAGCAAAAAATCGAAGAACGAAAGAAAGCTCATGCCTCACAAAAGAGTCCAATGTTATAACTTTGCGGGAACCTATAAAACCAGTTGAAATGAAACAAATATTACTGAAGAACAAGAACAAAAACTAATTGAAGAGCAACAGCAAGACGATTTACCAAAAGCTGAAAAACGGAATAAAGAAAACCAACCACAGAGTTCAAAGTTTTAGGAGCCCAAGATTTTGAGAAAAAGACTAAAGTAAGTTATGGATCCCTATTTCAGATTCGTTTTCCTAATTTTTTACCAGTAAGAAGTATTAATTATGTTTTATTTGTTTTACAGGTACCTAGACTTCTGCCCTATTGGCTGTCACATGCTGACGGAGTCTCAACAAGCTTACAAAACTTGTCATGTTCAGTTGAACACTTGCCATGGTTGCACAGCACCCTGAAAACCACTCTTCTTAGTGAAGGTGTCACTCAACTGTTCCCTGTACAAGAGAAAGTGATCCCTTTATTCTTGAAGAACATAAAGTTCCACATCCATTATGGCCTCATGATGTTTGTGTTTTCTGCTCCTACAGGAAGCGGAAAAACATTGGCTTTTGTGTTACCAATAGTACAGGTAAAACTATCTATCATAATCTCTTATCTATTTAGCTCTATCTCTCATTATAAAGCATGCATTATTTTCATAGATTCTAATGAATGATGTTGGACGTCATATAAGAGCGCTGGTAGTCCTTCCAGTACAGGAACTTGCAGCTCAAGTGGCAAAAGTCTTCAAGAAGTATACTGCCAAGACTGGGCCTGAATGTAGCCCTGCTGAGTGGTTCCACTCCCTTGCAACAAGAAACAACAACAAATTGTTAGATACAGTAAGTTTTGCTAATATCATTCACTAGCTCTTTGCAAATGGTCTTATAGCAGTGGTTTAAATAGTTTGTTTTTAATATTTTTACTTCTCAAATGTGTTTTTGCTTACAGCTGAATCGGCAGGATGGACTAGTGAAGTGGACATAATAGTATGCACAGCTGGAAGATTAGTTGAGCATATACAGAACACAGAAGGCTCTCACTAAAGCATTTGAAATTCCTTGTCATAGATGAAGCAGATAGGATCATGGATCACATCCAAATGATTGGCTGTATCATATGGACAGGCACATCAAGTTAGAAAACGAATTGATGACTGGAAAGGTGTCAAATTTGAGCTGGCACTCCCTCACTTCACAAAAAGCTCCACCACATAAGCTACTTTTCTCAGCAACTTTATCACAGGATCCTGAGAAAATTAGAACAATGGGGCCTTTTCCAACCAAGGCTTTTCTCTGCAGCACCCATCAATGAATATGAAGATGAAGAAAACATAAGAAAGTATACCACTCAGCTGAGTTGCAGGAACAGTTTGTCAGTTGCACTCCTGAAGAAAAGCCACTTATATTATACCACTTCTTAGTTGAACAAAAGTGGGATAAAGTGTTATGTTTCACCAATGCAGCTCAGTCAGCTCACAGATTAGCAGTTTTGCTAAATGTTTGGGGAAATCGTAAACTGAAGGTTGGCAGATTTATCTGGTTCATTGGATAGGACAACCAGAGATGCAGTGTTAAAAAAGTTTACTCGATCGGAAATTAATGTGTAAGTGTAAAAAAATATATAAAACTCAATATTTTATGTACTTTCATTAATCTTACTTTATTGTTCTCAGATTGATCGGAACAGATGCCCTGGCCAGAGGTATAGACATACCTGACTGCAACTTTGTCATATCATACGACCCTTGCGTCCTGCTCGCCCAGTTCTGCCTACTCTGTGTATGTATGTTTTTATGTTTCTGGGGGGGTCGTATGATATGACAAAGTTGCAGTCAGGTATGTCTATACCTCTGTGCCAGGGCATCTGTTCCGATCAAATCTGAGAACATAAAGTAAGATTAATTGAAAGTACATAAAATATTGAGTTTTATATATTTTTTACACTTACACATTAATTTCCGATCGAGTAAACTTTTTTAACACTGCATCTCTGGTTGTCCTATCCAATGAACCAGATAAATCTGCCACCTTCAGTTTACGATTTCCCCAAACATTTAGCAAAACTGCTAATCTGTGAGCTGACTGAGCTGCATTGGTGAAACATAACACTTTATCCCACTTTTGTTCAACTAAGAAGTGGTATAATATAAGTGGCTTTTCTTCAGGAGTGCAACTGACAAACTGTTCCTGCAACTCAGCTGGAGTGGTATACTTTCTTATGTTTTCTTCATCTTCATATTCATTGATGGGTGCTGCAGAGAAAAGCCTTGGTTGGAAAAGGCCCCATTGTTCTAATTTCTCAGGATCCTGTGATAAAGTTGCTGAGAAAAGTAGCTTATGTGGTGGAGCTTTTTGTGAAGTGAGGGAGTGCCAGCTCAAATTTGACACCTTTCCAGTCATCAATTCGTTTTCTAACTTGATGTGCCTGTCCATATGATACAGCCAATCATTTTGGATGTGATCCATGATCCTATCTGCTTCATCTATGACAAGGAATTTCAAATGCTTTAGTGAGAAGCCTTCTGTGTTCTGTATATGCTCAACTAATCTTCCAGCTGTGCATACTATTATGTCCACTTCACTAGTCCATCCTGCCGATTCAGCTGTAAGCAAAAACACATTTGAGAAAGTAAAATATTAAAAACAAACTATTTAAACCACTGCTATAAGACCATTTGGCAAAGAGCTAGTGAATGATATTAGCAAAACTTACTGTATCTAACAATTTGTTGTTGTTCTTGTTGCAAGGGAGTGGAACCACTCAGCAGGGCTACATTCAGGCCAGTCTTGGCAGTATACTTCTTGAAGACTTTTGCCACTTGAGCTGCAAGTTCCTGTACTGGAAGGACTACCAGCGCTCTTATATGACGTCCAACATCATTCATTAGAATCTATGAAAATAATGCATGCTTTATAATGAGAGATAGAGCTAAATAGATAAGAGATTATGATAGATAGTTTTACCTGTACTATTGGTAACACAAAAGCCAATGTTTTTCCGCTTCCTGTAGGAGCAGAAACACAAACATCATGAGGCCATAATGGATGTGGAACTTTATGTTCTTCAAGAATAAAAGGGATCACTTTCTCTTGTACAGGGAACAGTTGAGTGACACCTTCACTAAGAAGAGTGGTTTTCAGGGTGCTGTGCAACCATGGCAAGTGTTCAACTGAACATGACAAGTTTTGTAAGCTTGTTGAGACTCCGTCAGCATGTGACAGCCAATAGGGCAGAAGTCTAGGTACCTGTAAAACAAATAAAACATAATTAATACTTCTTACTGGTAAAAAATTAGGAAAACGAATCTGAAATAGGGATCCATAACTTACTTTAGTCTTTTTCTCAAAATCTTGGGCTCCTAAAACTTTGAACTCTGTGGTTGGTTTTTCTTTATTCCGTTTTTCAGCTTTTGGTAAATCGTCTTGCTGTTGCTCTTCAATTAGTTTTTGTTCTTGTTCTTCAGTAATATTTGTTTCATTTTCAACTGGTTTTATAGGTTCCCGCAAAGTTATAACATTGGACTTCTTTTGTGAGGCATGAGCTTTCTTTCGTTCTTCGATTTTTTGCTTCAAACTTTGCAGATGTTTCGTTTCTTGGTCAATGATATTGACATCGTCTTCGGTGCCTCTATACCTGTTTGTGAACAGAATTTTTGGAAGTAATTTCAAGTAAAAATTAACTCAACGGATAACACATTGGATAACCTTAAATAAATGTTTACCTATTTATAACGAATAAGTCCATTGTTGTGGTAGAGCATCTGTTAAAAATCCCCTATTTATAAAACAAAGCTTATTACATAGATAATTTGTCTAGAAATTAAGATAATTCATAAAAATTAGCACAAACTCGATCTCAACGTGTTTTTGACACAACTACAACATTCTTTTGACAACTTTTTGATGGTGCATTCACACGCTCGCACTTCAAAACACAGAACACTAGGTACTTTTTTTACTCTAGAAGTGCTGCCAACTATTTAGTGTTGCCAACTATTGAATGCCAATGCCTCAATGCTCATATAATGTTTTCGTACAACAACACTGTTTCCGCCGGCCATATTGAGATAAAGTGGCATTATATGCATTTGTATGTGAGAAAAAGAGATAGACTCTATGTTATGTTCCATTTAAAAAATACTGAATATGCTATCTCTTTTTGTTATCAGGGGTACGTTCAGAGCCGCTCGATCGATCGAAATTTAACCTGGTTAAAAATTATACTGCCCGTAAAGAGACACCTGTCAGACGAAATTTCGACTAGGTTATTTTTTATCCGGCCCGTTCAGAGGCGCACCGGAAGTGAAGTTTTATCTGACAGCGGCTAAGGTGCACGTTCAGTGCGTCCCACTCACAGAAGAGTAAATGGAGCTAGCGCTCCCCGATAGAAGGGCGATGTGAGCTTTTGACGCGTGCCACTGTTAGGTACTCAGCACCTATATCCGTCAAGCGCTTGGAATCTTACGTCAGTCTTGCCCAATTTCTTCTCAATGCGCCGCTTAGTAATATTTTTCGAAAAAAATCCACATTGTACAATAATTACTTGTCTGAAAAATTATAAAACAAGTACCTTGAAAAAAGACAGAATTTTCTACCATCGGATAGTCACAAACACTACTTTTTTCAAGAAATTGTTGGTTTAAACGCAAAATGATTTTGATATATCACTAGTGTTGTTCAATGATCAGTCAATTGAATTTATCGATATCGATGTTCGTTTAGCGGGAAGTCTTACATTCATTTAGCGGGAAGTGTACTAATAAGTGTACTACTAATGAGGAGGAAAACTGCCTTTTTCTCCCGCTAGGTGTCGCATGGGCGACTGTACCTTGAGAACTGTCAAATTGTACCAACTTTTGTAAACAAATTGAATATTTTTAGAATATTATCAGTAAATGCCACAATGCAGTGCATTTAATTGCAAAAATAGGGGAATTCATTTGTTTTCCAAAGATTACAAATAAAGAAAACAGTGAGAGACCGTGGGAAAAAAAATTACGTATTAAAAACTTCAATGCAAGTGATGCAAGTTGAATGTGTTCAGCGCATTACAAAGAAAGTGATTATATTGAAAAAAATATCGTTTATGTTAAAAAAACTGATAAAATCGCAATACACATGTGACATTGACACGAAATAAGGTACAGTCGCCCAGAGCGCCATCTGTATTTAGCTTTTAGTTTGGCTCCTCATTCCTAAAAAAACAACGATCATTCTTATTGCTAACATTTTGTCTGCGACTTCCTGATATGTATAAGACTTTGGCCTGGACTAAGTACCTATACAATACTATTTTTCTCAAACATGCACGTAAGAAAAAACAATACGCGAAGTGCCATATTGACGGATACCAACCCAATAATACCAACTTAACAACAAAATAAGGAAATAATGATTCAAAAACACGGAAAAAATGGAATTTCATACAACATTATTTCCTTATTTTGTTGTTAATTTGGTATTTAGTTTTTTTTATAGATTTCCATGTGGTCTTTTGTATGGACCATCCACTAGGGCCAAGTACTAGGCTGTACCGTCACTCACCTTTGCCTTAACAAAAGCGGCAAAACAAAATAAAAATTACTGGTGGGAAATTGCGAAAAACAATGCCATTAAACTGAAGTTTTATTTCAATGTTCTTCTTTTTATGCAGCCATTATGTGTCCCACTATAATGCTCTTAGATTAGTTAATACGAGTATATTACTTACTGCTACAGTATTATCGAATCGGCCTCTAGTGTCAGTAGTTCGGTTGCAATTGCAAGTCCGGTTGTCCGAACTAGTGAAACTTTTTAGTGTAAAAATTGCTGATCAAATTTTAAGAGTTGAACGTACCCATGAAACTGAACAACTTTCCTAAGTGCATCTACACCTTTTCGTCTCTTTCGCTCACTCGCGGGCTGGGATTTTTGCACTCTTTCACTCCTGACACAAAATAATATAGTACACTTATATAAGGTCTTTTTAAATTAAGTACAAATATTTTAAGGGTGGATTTCTGTCATCAACCTGAACAACTTTTCCCAAGGAACATAGGTCGAAATATGAAAAAACAAAATGGCCCTCCCATACAAATTGACTCCGGCCGCTGACACCACCAAAATAAATAGGAACTTGTCTTTACTATTATAACTGTCAGCTGCGTGCCACTCATCATCATATGTTGTTATCAGTCTAATACTTTAACACTATCTATACAGAAATAAAATTATCATCTAAAATAATTTTAAACACCCAAAAAAACATAGCTCTAATCAAATCCTTGTTAACTTTTGTGTTCGTAAAACGAACGACTTTTATCGATAACTTACAGAATTTTACCACATCCCTGGTCTGGGTTGCCAATCAAATTTGTAAATTGATAAGGGTAAGCTCGCACTGCGATATTTTATCGCGCGAAAAAAATCGCCAAAATATGTGATGTATAGAGTTGTATGAAGGTGCACGCACTTACGGAAAATATATTTGCGCGAGATTCCAAATACAATTTACAATGTAAGTTATACTTCTTTAGGCGCGTTATGAAAAATTGGTGAGAGTGAAATTTTACGAGTAAAAAATGACAAATTTTTGAGGATATTTTAGCACTCACAATGCTATTTTTATTTCATATAAATATGAAAGAAAGAAAATAATAAATTCGACTCGGGCCACGAACCTCGGGCAGGATTCGAACCTGCGCCTCTGGATTGCCGGTCCATTGCACTACCAACTATGCACTCCCGTCACAGTCTCGGTTGCATAGTTGGTAGTGCAATGGACCGGCAATCCAGAGGCGCAGGTTCGAATCCTGCCCGAGGTTCGTGGCCCGAGTCGAATTTATTATTTTCTTTCTTTCATATTTATATGAAATAAAAATAGCATTGTGAGTGCTAAAATATCCTCAAAAATGTAAAAAGTAAGACGATATCATTATTGACTTGAATTCCAATCGTAATTTGGACTAGTCAAGCCCTGTGTAGTTCTTACACAACACGGCTAGATGTCGCCTACGTCTCTATGACGTGTACATAAAGAAATGACAAATGTCAAAAGTCAAAAATGTCAAATGTCAAACGTTAAAATGTCAAATGTCAAAAAAATTTCAATGACAAATGTCAAAAAATTACAAAAGTCGAAACTGTCAAATGTCTAAGAGTAAACACGCAAGGCGTTTTTGCCCGCGAGAAAAAAGCCGCTGGCGCGGAAATATTCGCGCATTTGTATTTGGAATCTCGCGCGATTTTTTACCGAAGTGCGTGCACCTTCATACAACATCATACATCACAGATTTTGCAAATAAAAAAGTGCGTGCTTACCCTTATTTTTATTGGGCAAAATGATGAGCTTCATTCAAACAAAAGTTAGCCCGAAAATTGTGCAAAATATGTTCTTGTTGGCAACATTATTATTGATTATTATTCTATCTTTGTCTATCGCTAGAGAATACGTGGAATAGATATATTATTCAAATATTTGTGGGCAACCAATAGCATCGAGCGTTTTTGTGTAGTGAAAATACAACGTATTTCGTACCCTTATTGCAAAAACCAATTATCTGCACCAAAATTTTACCAAAAAGTTTTTGAGATATAAGCACTTGAAAGTTTGACGACACAAAAATATATTATAATAACGTTTATTTTATGTATTAATGGTTATTTATAATCAAGCAATTATTCTAGTTTCATTAAGTAGGATAATAATTGAAGAAAACTGACTAGATTTTGTAGAAAAATCAGGAAATATCCGGTAAGGAGCTCGTTTATTTGGTTTTTCCTGTATGTAGCGAAATTACCGTATTTCCAAAATTACTATTCTGGCAGCTCTACGGGCAGTTTTAATTCATTCTTTTGTTTTAAGTTATTATAATCTTCAAGACAAAAACTGATTTAGTACCCCTATTTCCAGTACAGAAATAAAATGAAAATCGTTAGTTGGTTTTTGCTGAATATAAATTAGAGTTTTATTTATTATCTGCATCATTCATCTGTTTTCTAATCTGAACAAAATACTGGGTTAAACAGTACCTTTTGTACGTACTAAGTAATTTAAAAGCGGCCAAGTGTGAGTCGGACTCGCGCACGAAGGGTTCCGTACCATTATCTATACAACTAGCTTTCTATCAGCGGTGTCACCCGCTGCTAAATAAAGGTTCCCGGGGGAATGGTGTATTTTCCCGCGGTAAAAAGTAGCCTATGTTACTCAAGTTGAACGTATCTTTCTAATAGTGAAAGAATTTTTGAAATCGGTCCAGTAGTTTTTAAGTTTATTCGTTACAAACAAACACACAAAAATACAAATCTTTCTTCTTTATAATATTAGTATAGATATAAGACACTACAATTTAACCTTTTGTTAACAGTTACCGTTATTATATTCTTTTATCCGGGTACAAAAGCAAAAAAAAACGGCAAAGAAATGACGTTTTTGAATGGGAGCCCCCTAAATGTTTATTATATTTTAATTTAGTTATTTATTTTCAAAGTAATTATACTAATCAATGTTCTGTGAATATTTCAAGCGTTTAACTGTTGCCGTATTTAATATCGAGCACCAATATACGATTTATTGTATGGGAGCCCCCTTTAAATATTTAGCAACTTAAATACAACATCATTGAAAATAACGACTGTCTAGCTATCACGGTTCATGAAATACATTCTGGTGATAGACAAAAACCCTAAAAATCACGTTTATTGTATGGGAGCCCTCTCAAAATATTCATTTTAGTCTGTTGTTAGTATTTGTTGTTATAGCGGCAATAGAAATAAATCATCTGCGAACTGCGAATTTCAACTGTCTAGCTATCACGGTTCATGAGATACAGGACAGCTTGGTGACAGACGGACAGACAGACAGACAGACGGACAGCGAAATCTTAGTAATAGGTTCCCGATTTTTATCCTTTAGGTACGGAACCCTAAAAAAAACATTTGATAAAAATATCTAATAGTTAATTAATAAGTGAAGTTAAATAAAAATTAATACAAGTAGGTAACATGAATATTTAAGGGGGGCTCCCATACAACAAACGTGATTTTTCTCTCTGACACCGCAGTGACCGCAGGTTGTATCTCATGAACCGTGACAGCTAGAGAGTTGGTATTTTCAACGATGGATGCATTTCTAATGCCACAAATACTAAAAATAAAATTAATCAACCGTGATAACTAGACAGTTGTAATTTTCAATGATGATGTATTTCTGTTGCTGCTACAACAACAAATACTTCGAAATAGAATTAAATAAATATTTAAGGGGTGCTCCCATTCAAAAACGTGATTTCTTTGCCAAGTTTTTGCTTGATTACCCGTATAAAAGGGTATTAATAACGGTAATTTGTAACAAACATGTCTAATATTGTATAGATAAGAGTACGGTACCCTTCGTGCGCGAGTCCGACTCGCATTTGGCCGGGTTTTTATTAAATTCACTAAGAATCTACACAAAACACGTTGAAAACAACACTTTTAACGAAACCGGCGCAGGATTTGTAACGATTACCGCGAAAACAAAGTCCGCGTACTTGCGTGCGTCAAATGTTGCGTGCGAAAGAGAATGCTATACATGGGTTAGAAGGTTTTAGCCACGTTTTAGCTGAAGCTAATTTAAAACCATCTCACTAGCAACGGTTGGACTAATGAAAGAAAAAAATAACTAAACACAGATAATTGGTTTTAGCTGAAGGTGTTCGGAAAACGTCATAGTGTATTTTATTTTCGGCAAAAAACAACTAAAGCTTGCTTGCTGAATCTTGCTGATGTAAACTCAGCAATTTCTAGTTCATTAATAAGGGGTAAAACAAGTTATCGCAGGATAATATGTATTTACTGAATAATCTTGGCATATTGTGAATTAAGTAACTACATCTAATACCTGTTATAATACAAAAGATGGTTTTTGTGCCATTCGTTTACAAGTTTTTAAGTATTAAATGATTTTACTATTTTTTTAATGGAGATAATTTGATCATTTTTGCAGAATAATTGCTTTTTACTTTACCTATCTTTGTAACTAAGCGTCGTAGCACGTAATGGGTTTTACCTGCAGCTTAATCGCGACGAGACGAATCGAATGGTGTATTTAACTCATTTTTGGTAAAAAAATGCAGATAATTGGTTTTTGCAATAAGGGTACGCTTTGAATGTGTGCGACTGGCGATGGCGACAGCGGTTTTCACAGTTTTTCATACAAAATCAGAATGACAGCCTATCTATTAGGGAGCGGCAGCGACTTTCTCTAATCAGTGGAATTAAGCATTTTACAGAACTTATTATTTCATCTGTTGTCTCTTATTCCAAAAATTTTCATACAAGACTGTAGAATACTTCGTTCTTAATTGCAGGTTCGCAGAAAAGAACAACCTGCCGAAGCTGGAGTACGTGTCGCTTCCTCGCGCTGGTGCCATGAAGATCATCATGGAGGAGATCGGACCCTACCGGGACGCAGGTGCCAGCTCCTCTAGACAGGCTAGGAAAGGTTCATTCAAAATATACACCATTTCGCTTTAAATTATTCGGGTTGGTAGGGGTCAAGGAGATCAAGCAAATGCCTCAGAGGCTGGATTGAAACTCTGGGTCTGCTTTATCATACATCGAATCTGTCTAAGTCAACTTGAGAAATCCAAATAAAACAGCAGTTTTAATGTCTACTCGAACATTGCCAATAGTATTACATAATTTTACATTACACTACACTATTATTTTGATAGGCATATTGGCGACATACTGAAACATCGACCTTGTATCTTTCTGACTCATTTTTTCCAAGAACTTACTGCATAGTTTTATTGTGACAAACTAAGATAGTTTATGGCTTCGTTGAATGGATGTGTTAATAAAATTCTATAACCCCTAACCTTAAAATGTATTTCCCGTTCCAGACAACAACTTCAACCAGAACACCGACAAAATGATTATGGACACCAACTCTGGGGAGCACATAGAGTGGATTTTAGACGTGACGGTGGCATACCCTGAGAGGAACCCGCTACATCTCTACGACGTCGTCTGCGGCATCAGGGATCCGTGCACCACACACTTGCACTACAGACTTTATCCGGCTAGCGAGGTAATTTACTTCTGTACTTCTTGGTAACCAGTCGAACGACCCGATAAACCCTGTCAGGTCTGATGATCCTGGACATGAACTCTGGGGAGCACATAAAGTGGATTCTGGACGTGACGGTGGCATACCCTGAGAGGAACCCGCTACTACACCTATACGACATCGTCTGCGGCATCAGAGATACTAAACCCTGTCAGTTCTGATGATCCTGGAAACCAACTCTGGGGAGCAAGCACATAGAGTGGATTCTGGATGTGACGGATGCCACCGCGGTGGCATAACCCAGATATTACAGCCAGCCTTACTCACCGCTCTTGTCTAACGAATTTAGGTACGAATGCATTACAAAATGTTTAATTCATAGGGGGAACACTGCCACCGGATGCCTAGAATTATCCTTTAGTCGAGTTGTACGACCCCCCCGCTTTTAAATCAAGTGAGGGAATTATTTGATGATGACGGAATGCTTATAATTAAGATGGATTATCATTCTGATGTGCTATCTGGTGGTGACATCATCTTACATTATCTGTGCACTTAATTGCTCTATTGCAGTGTAAAGTTTGATTAAAGCCCGTCTTTAGTCATTTGCGGTTTATAAATTGGCGACATTTCTCATCTCCCAGCCGCTAAATGATTGATGGACATTGTTAAATGTAAGTTCAGCTGATACTAATAATAGAGATAGTTCTATTGTCGTGCTCAAGGAATAAAAACGCGCGGTGGCAGATTTTTGAGCTACCAAATAACATTCATCTTCTACCTCTGTCCTTCTTTATTGTTTAATATTTTTTTAATGTTACTGGGTCATGAAGTGAATGACTTCATGAACTCTGGTGTCGCCTAATAGGCAGGCTTGTATTAGCTACCATAATAAGGATATCTAAATTATGATGGTACAATTTGGTGCCGTGACCAGGATGTTCAATTATACTTACGTTTGGTCTTTCAGTACTTGTTCGTTAATATTGAAATACAAACTTTTTTTCACAGGTCCCAGAAGATACGGAGGGCATGACACAGTGGTTATACGACAGGTTCATAGAGAAAAACAGTATGTTAGAAGAATTCTACCGCACCGGCCGGTTTCCCAGTAAAGGTGACATACCTCATCATGAGAGACCAGTGAGACAAGACAATCTCCGGTTTCTCATACTACACATATTCTTTATAGCTTCTACGTTCGTACAGTTTAAGGTGTTCAGTTTTATCCTCAGCTACTTTTGGTAACAACAGAATATTGTATGTGTTATGACTCGAAGTGAAATATTTTATTTATTCTTTGCTACAGAATTCACCGATGAGATTGCAAATGTCTACAACGTTTTGAATTTTTAAGGCTTATTTTATTTCTGATTGTGGTGGTACCTTATTGAGATCAGCAAGTCATCTATGACAATGTGCCATACATAAATACTAACGGTTGGTATTTCTGAAATGGTTTGTAGGTAGTAACCTACGAATCTTCTTTGTCTACGCTAAATAAGTAAAATATTTCATTGTCGGTCTGATTCAATATCTAAATGTAAAGTTTTTCAATGTTTCTTCACAGATGATGACGATGTGGAATATTCTCTGTGGAATTTTGATAGTTTTTCTGGAAAGCAAATTCATTATAATAATTAACACTTACCCACTCAATAGCAAGTGCAATACCCGATTTCTTTTTGAGCAAATAGGAAAATTAGTCCCATAGAAAAAGTGTCTTGTACTTATTATGCTAAGGTTATAATCACTTTGCCGTAGCAAAAACTACTAAAATTTCACGGTCGATATGAAAATACAAAACACTTTTAAAATAATCAGTAGGTACTCTAAAAATCTGGTCCAATTTTATAAAAACAACTAGTTACCTTGACGACTTTTGTACATATTCTTTCAATAATAAAATTGATGGATGGAAGCTGGCACTCACTGTAAGAAGGTGCGGGTTAAAAGTACATTTAAGTTAGTTCTTTTTGTGTGTGTGTGTGATGCATGTAGATTTCATCTGCTTTTATGTTTGTATGTAGTGGTTTATTAAGTTCGTACAATATGTGGCGGAGGGCAAACTTGCCTTGGGCAGTTTTTATTTCGTAACGCTTTTAATGCAGGCTCCGTAAATATACTTATATACTTCGTTTTATTAGTTTCATGACTAAAATAACACTCTACCTACCTAATTAAAAACAATATTAGAAGAGAGTGGTTTTAGATCTCATAGAGCCTACTAATACTTTAATAAATTGAGGTAGAGCATACAGACGGTCAATTTTCAAAATTAATTAATTCATGAAATGAAAAATTGACATCTTCTATTTTTTCTTAAGGTTGTGAATAAGGTACAGGTTTCAGCTTACCAGAAGATAAATAGGCGTGAGGTCTAATTTCAACCAATCACAGTATCGCATTCAATTACAGCTGTCATGGACCTCGAATCTAGCTAGTGTCGCCCTCTGTTGAGCTGAAATCTAAGCACCCATTTCTAACAAAGTAATGATTGGGACGTGATACTACGGAGCTTGCGAGTAGTTTAGGTACTACAGCTGTGACTATTATGACCAACGGCACTTTCTTAAAGTGAGAGTATGACACTGTTAGCAAAGTGTTTTTTATCAAAGCGTGCTGTGACATACAAGTCAATATGTAAGTTTTCTTATTAGCATATTATATAGGTCTTGTGCTTTACGCTGAACCAGAATCCAAAACTCTTGTGACAATATAAACAGAAAACACATAAAAATACTTTACAATCACTATCACC
The DNA here is from genome assembly GCA_029255725.1 of Scrobipalpa atriplicella. Taxonomy (NCBI): domain Eukaryota; kingdom Metazoa; phylum Arthropoda; class Insecta; order Lepidoptera; family Gelechiidae; genus Scrobipalpa; species Scrobipalpa atriplicella. Next base: position 14,785 of record JARACY010006012.1, read on the forward strand.
TCCTTCGTACGCAGACTCTTCGCTTACACCTTTTTATATCATAAAATGTAACGAATTTCTACCATGAATTCTTGATGTAAGTAAGTGTTTTAAAGTCCTTGTCAAATTGGTGAATGATAAATAATACACCAATTCCTAAAGGAAAACAGGTTTCCTTAACCTAAGTTTAATGTCTAAGTTAGTAACTTAGTTAATAAATATTTTAAGGGTCATTTTAGTTTTGAATGTATGAGAACGTTCCTTTTATGTTTAGTCTTCGTTGTACATTAATAATCCAAAATTTGGAATAAAATTAGGTGTGGAAATATGGGTAATTAAATTAGTGTTGCTATCGATACGCTGTTAAAAAATATATCATTAAGTGACCAAAGCTGTACCAAGTCAAAAATGCTACAGTCAGATTTTTCATTTACTTATTTACTTACTAAGTAGGTACTACACTTAAGTATATTTTTCGTTTCGATAGCAAATACCTACACTTTGGTATAAATTAAAAATAAATGCCAAAACGTTCCGTATTCGCCGAAAGTGCCTAGGCTTATAATCTAAATTTTTTATAGATGTGAAATGCTTATTATCAATTTAAATATTGTCATTAAATGTTATTTTTTTCATAGGAATACAACATAATGTTTTTGGCTCATATGGTTTCAAAATTAATTTAAATACCTACCTAATTTGATTTCAAAATTTATCTACCTACTTAAAGTGTGTTGAAAATAAAACATAATCTAATAAGTTAGTAGCAATTAAATGAATTCATGTTGTGCATCGGTGTGATAAATTTGTATTTAAGTGTTAATTTTTACCTTCGAAATTCATTTAATTATAACAGATTTTAAGCGATGACGTATTTTTTGCTTAATCTATTAGCCTGAAGTACATGAAATTAAAATAGACGAGCCCTTTAAAGTCAATTTTAGGATGTCATGAAAACTTGTCTTACTAAAGGGTTTAATTTTTTTACTGGCACTATTTTGATAAAAATGTAAAAAAAAAAACAACAGTCATATCCGACCAAGTTCCTCGTTTCATGTCCAAATTTGTGCCTTTTACCAGAAGACAAAAATACTTTTTATTTTAAACATGAGTGTAATATATTCTGTCATATCAATTAAATCATCATTAGATGAAGAAACTCTGATCTTCAAATATATTTACGTGCATTTTGTCCAAGTATTAAATCGCAAAAAAAATAATAGAAATAATGCATTTATACTTACCAAGTATTTATGTACCTAATGCTAGATTTGACGTTATGTAAGTAAAGAACGAATAATATCTAGTTATTTTCAATTGCCATTTTTATTATAATTTAGATTTTTCGATTGGTGCACTATGATTAAAATTCAAATATTTAGGTTGTTTAGGTAAAATGGGCAATGTGATTAACTTTAAGTTTTCAGTTGTTATTCTTTTATTTAGTTCTAGTTAAGTTTGTCATTTTATAGTTAGACAAATAACAAATTTGGTGATATTTCAATATAAATATCACCATGAAATGGGCCTTGGGCTGTAAAAATAATTGAATTTAATTCAACAAGCACAAGCTGGTAAAACATACCTATGCAATATTCCAAAAAATCTGTAAAACTTTACAAAAGGTTTTTATTTGGAATACAGTTTTTGTTTTTCGTTTTTCGGGTTCAGACATGATGAAAAACTAGTTTTGCCAGCTTCGATAGAACTAGCTTGTTGTAGTGCTTTTGTTAAATGCCAGAACGGATGTGGTCAGGTCACTTCTACCAATTGCATTCTTCTATTTGCAACGCGTTATTGGATACTTTAAGTACCATATTTTTATGTCAAAATTATACATTCGGCGAACATGGCTGAATACGTTTTATGATAAGACGGAACCTATTTTAATATGTATTCTATAAAACGATGGAATGTACCATTTTATTTAATTTTAGTACGAAATTTTGTAACAAAATTACATAATATTTACATAATTTAGCTGTTCGCCGATTTATTTTTTGTAATATGTTAATAAACCTAGAGTATAATGTACCGAATTAATCGTTGTCTAACCTTGGTCAATGTGTACATTTTCATGCATTAATTAATGTCATAAATTAATTTTGCGTACATTTAATGAGGTTGTTCAGATTACAGCTCACCAGAAGGCGTGAGATACAATATCAACCAATCACATTATCAACCAATCACAGTATCAACTGTCAACGTCGCGTCGCAATATTGTCCTTCTGCTGATCTGAAATCTAACATTCTTTTTCAACTGGAGCATTTTCTCACATGGTATATGAATGGTTTAGTTTAGATTAAAAAATCGTCTGTTTGCAGTTATTTTTGATAAAAAATACAATGATTGTAAAATTTCAAACAACATTGTATTTCGTTTGAGTAGTTGAGTATGTACATTATAGCTATCATGTGAGAAAAGCTACAGTTGGTTGGTACTTTGTCGAGTATACGCTCGTCTTGCTGTAAATAATTTTGTGGGCGGCTGTCCAGTGGTCAATAAAGCACGTTTGTGGCACTTAGCATCCAGTTTTATTTTATTTCCAGTTACCAGTTGAAGTTTTGAGTTAACATTTATTTGTCTAACTATAAAATGACAAACTTAACTAGAACTAAATAAAAGAATAACAACTGAAAACTTAAAGTTAATCACATTGCCCATTTTACCTAAACAACCTAAATATTTGAATTTTAATCATAGTGCACCAATCGAAAAATCTAAATTATAATAAAAATGGCAATTGAAAATAACTAGATATTATTCGTTCTTTACTTACATAACGTCAAATCTAGCATTAGGTACATAAATACTTGGTAAGTATAAATGCATTATTTCTATTATTTTTTTTGCGATTTAATACTTGGACAAAATGCACGTAAATATATTTGAAGATCAGAGTTTCTTCATCTAATGATGATTTAATTGATATGACAGAATATATTACACTCATGTTTAAAATAAAAAGTATTTTTGTCTTCTGGTAAAAGGCACAAATTTGGACATGAAACGAGGAACTTGGTCGGATATGACTGTTGTTTTTTTTTTTACATTTTTATCAAAATAGTGCCAGTAAAAAAATTAAACCCTTTAGTAAGACAAGTTTTCATGACATCCTAAAATTGACTTTAAAGGGCTCGTCTATTTTAATTTCATGTACTTCAGGCTAATAGATTAAGCAAAAAATACGTCATCGCTTAAAATCTGTTATAATTAAATGAATTTCGAAGGTAAAAATTAACACTTAAATACAAATTTATCACACCGATGCACAACATGAATTCATTTAATTGCTACTAACTTATTAGATTATGTTTTATTTTCAACACACTTTAAGTAGGTAGATAAATTTTGAAATCAAATTAGGTTGTTTAGGTAAAATGGGCAATGTGATTAACTTTAAGTTTTCAGTTGTTATTCTTTTATTTAGTTCTAGTTAAGTTTGTCATTTTATAGTTAGACAAATAAATGTTAACTCAAAACTTCAACTGGTAACTGGAAATAAAATAAAACTGGATGCTAAGTGCCACAAACGTGCTTTATTGACCACTGGACAGCCGCCCACAAAATTATTTACAGCAAGACGAGCGTATACTCGACAAAGTACCAACCAACTGTAGCTTTTCTCACATGATAGCTATAATGTACATACTCAACTACTCAAACGAAATACAATGTTGTTTGAAATTTTACAATCATTGTATTTTTTATCAAAAATAACTGCAAACAGACGATTTTTTAATCTAAACTAAACCATTCATATACCATGTGAGAAAATGCTCCAGTTGAAAAAGAATGTTAGATTTCAGATCAGCAGAAGGACAATATTGCGACGCGACGTTGACAGTTGATACTGTGATTGGTTGATAATGTGATTGGTTGATATTGTATCTCACGCCTTCTGGTGAGCTGTAATCTGAACAACCTCATTAAATGTACGCAAAATTAATTTATGACATTAATTAATGCATGAAAATGTACACATTGACCAAGGTTAGACAACGATTAATTCGGTACATTATACTCTAGGTTTATTAACATATTACAAAAAATAAATCGGCGAACAGCTAAATTATGTAAATATTATGTAATTTTGTTACAAAATTTCGTACTAAAATTAAATAAAATGGTACATTCCATCGTTTTATAGAATACATATTAAAATAGGTTCCGTCTTATCATAAAACGTATTCAGCCATGTTCGCCGAATGTATAATTTTGACATAAAAATATGGTACTTAAAGTATCCAATAACGCGTTGCAAATAGAAGAATGCAATTGGTAGAAGTGACCTGACCACATCCGTTCTGGCATTTAACAAAAGCACTACAACAAGCTAGTTCTATCGAAGCTGGCAAAACTAGTTTTTCATCATGTCTGAACCCGAAAAACGAAAAACAAAAACTGTATTCCAAATAAAAACCTTTTGTAAAGTTTTACAGATTTTTTGGAATATTGCATAGGTATGTTTTACCAGCTTGTGCTTGTTGAATTAAATTCAATTATTTTTACAGCCCAAGGCCCATTTCATGGTGATATTT
>JARACY010006013.1:0-19306 GCA_029255725.1 Scrobipalpa atriplicella
GTAAAATCTATGGTTTCTTAGTTTAGCGGGGTATGCAAAAATCTTTTCTGCTACATTCCTGAAAGTGACTAAGCAAGAGTTTATTATCATCAGGTGTGGCGAATCGTGGCAGCAGCATCAGGATACCGCGCAACGTCGCCGAGGACAAGAAGGGCTACCTGGAGGACCGCCGGCCAGCCTCCAACTGCGACCCGTACTCCGTGTGCGACGCGCTCATGCGCACCTGCATCCTCAACGAGTAACTCGCACATACCACCACGCTCCGTCGACTGTACCACTGTACGTGCCTAACAAAACCCGCACGCTCATCCATCTTATTGATGTTTTACAAGTAAAGGGCCTTGCATTTTAAAAAGAAATCCCAATAATTAAGGATGAAAGAATTGCGACCAATATCTGCAGCTGCAGCATAGAGCGGACACGAGATAGAGGTAGACATAAAGGACCACATAAGATATTATGAAATAAGTATATTTAGAGAATATTTTATATAAATAATATGTGATATTTAAAAATTAATCGTCACTTTTGATGTTAGATAGTTTATTTGTATACTAAAGTAACCACATATCATTATTTCTAATAACATCATGAAAAGAACTAAGTGAACAATATGATCACATTTGAAACATTTAATCTGCATCAATTCTTCTGATTTTAAGTATAGTTTTTTTAGGAACATAATAATGGTCACAATATTATTTAGGTTACGTCGTAGTATAAGATATAGATTTATAATATGGTTAACGATAACTTACCGTCTTAAAGTGTATGTTATCGCAAGATAAATTAAGAGCCTCTTCTAGAAAGCACAATCATATAAAATGAGTTCTATCAATCATTCTACATCAGAGTAGGTACGGTGCTCCTGCAATGCACAAACAAAAGAAATATCTGAATATTATTAATTAATTTACTCGAACTGTATTGCAGAAATTTCCATACTTCTAAACGCGCATCAATTAAGAAATTTTCAATGTTTTGTAAACATGTTATTAATCTTATGAAATGTTATAAAAAAATAAAGGATACTTTATTGTATAAAAGTTGTTTAAATTGAAATCCAAAAAAAAAACTACGAATTATTTAATAATTTTTATTTATAATGATAGATATGATAACATAATAGATTTCTAAAACGACATTCTTTAAAAGAGGTAAGTTAGTAATACTATTTATAACATTTTAAATCCCTGCGGTCCCACTGTACCACTCACACTACCCCTTTGGCTATGATGGGCCTGAAACCATACCACCAAAGTACGCACCAAAGTGATGTGAATGAAGGTATACGGCAGGTAACTAATAATTACATTGGATCTCTTTTTCGTATCAATTGTTTCATCAAAGTACCTACTAAAGTAACTGATGATGAAACTGCTTACAAGTTCCTGTGTCGAGTCCGTTTGATCATCACTCAATTTGGCTAGAGCATCGTGAAAACCAAATGAACACAAGACAGAATATAAGACAAGAACTGGATAACTTAACCGATACGGAAGAAAATGGAGTGAATTATATACCTACCTCAGACGTGAGGTCAGACACACCACACACTTACTATGGTGAGCTCTAGGGGTAGTGTGAGTGGTATGGTAGTGGTAGGTCCGCAGGGTTTTAAATTATAATAAGTTTTGTAATAACAAAAAACATCTCTATCTATAAGTAAAATAACACGTGTGTCAAAAGGGTCAGAATCTCTCGGAAAGAAAACAAAATTTAATATAGACTCTGTAAATATCTACGAAGATGTAAATACATAATCCTATGTTATCGCTTGATACTATCCTTACCAAGGCAATGGCGCAGAAATACATGCAAGTCGATACTTATTTCCTTAGTTACTAAACCTTTCTGTCTAAAGCGCAGAAGGCGAGTCTACCAGTAAGGCTGAGTGGTGAATGTAGCAAAAACTGAACGTAAGAGGCAAGAAAATCAACACCTAGAACACTCTCAACAAGTTCACTACATATTCAGATCTTTTTCTATTTACACAATATTCTAAACATTAAGTCGTAGATGAGTGATAATAAAATCACCAAAATCCTGATACGGCACAACATGAAGTAATTCTACATTTTATTACCCATAATTTATATGTATCATGTATCTAATCTAAGCTTTGCATTCAGGGCCTGATTAACCCTTAGGCTAATTAGGATGTAGCCTAGGGCGCGAGGATCGGGGGGGCGCGCTGAAATCGAGACGCTCGAGTTCCTGATTTAAACAATAAATTTAGACATTTCAAAAAGCGCGTGTAACGTATTGCTTTTTTTTGTTTAAATGTCACGCTCGTTTTGCTCGCTTATCATATTGATTTATTCTCGTGCAATATCGCGTTCGCTTCGCTCACGTAACATATTGATCGTTTGGTTAAATTTCGCGTTCGCTTCGCTCGCATAATATATGGATTCATTCATATTTCATGCAATGTCGCGCTCGCTTCACTCGCGTAACGTATTGTTTGTTTCGTTAAGTGTCGTGCTCGCTTCGCTGGCATAACTTATTCATTTATTCATATTTCGTGCAACGTCACTACTCACTTACTACTTTTAAGGCCGTCCATAACACACCTGGAGCGGGCGCATCCTCATAATTAGCCTAGGGCGGTCAGAACTGTCAATCAGGCGCTGTTTGCATTGAAAAAGTGCTTAGATTATTAGTATAAATAGAGACGTGATGGATTACAAAATGAAGAATTACTTTATGTTACGGCAGCCCGTAATATATTTATGGAAATGTTTTTATGTGAGATACAATTAAGGCCCCCTTCTTCCAGTGCTCCCTGTCTGTCTTTTTCTTTATGTATAAGGAGTACAGAAAATAACCACACTTTCGCTCACTTTTACGTTTTTATTTTATATAGAAAAAAATAAGCGCCAAATTATAAATCTATCCATTAATATTCCTGCCAAACCTGATTAGTAAATGAACTGCTAAATTTTCATAAAAATAGCATTCACCCAAGTCTCATAAAACTTAAAATACTCTCAAAATCGATGTTACTTCTGTTTTTTTTTTTATCGAGTCAAATGTTAAATATTGTGTTTTTATCCATAAAAGTTACTAGATCAAACGTTCATCTGTACTATATATTTTTTTAGGATTTTAAATATGATGATTTCTATGAAAACAACTCGATTTAGAAACATAAATTTCGGAGAAGGGGCCCTTAATTTATAGGTATAATTATAACGTATGATGGCGCCACTTCCGCTCTGTTACCACCTTAAAAGGGTTCAGTGTGTCCTGCCATGCGGCGGAGCGGGATTTCATTGTAAAAGTATTTAAAATAAAAATACATTACAGTCAAAATAACATACGTAACCATCGGAGCTCTATTCCTTAATGTTCATGGATATTAATATGCATGCCGCACATCGAGCTATTTATGCAACTATTGCATAATGAGACTTATTACTACTACTTATAACGTCACACGAGTGTTTTAATATTTAATTATGTACAGTTCTTCTTCTGTCTTGTGGGTATCGAGTCGATCGACCCGACAGTTGAATTGCATACAATAGTTTATTAACACTCATACAATAAGTCAAAAAATCAACTGGGGAAAAAGAAGAATAATAATAATATAATTCTTATTCTTCTTCTTGACCAGTGGCTTTTTTTGAGGCGATATAATTTTCTTTGTAGAGACTCGCTTGTGACTTTCTAAAAGTGTTCGTAAGAATCTATTTGGAAATAAATGATTTGACTTTGACTACCGTGCGCGACGGCTAACGTCTCCTCCGAAGCACGATCCGGTGAATCAGCCATCTTTGTCTCCAAATCTCACAATCAAAAAGTTTTTTTTGGCCAGCAAATGATCATCGAGGTGATGATCATTTTGAATGAGAATACTTATTTTCTTTTCCTGAAAGAATTTCCTGGTGAAGTTTTTCAGTTTCGTTAACTGAGCAACCCCTATCAGTTTGCGTGAAGCAATTCCTTACACCTGTTATTTTAATGTCCCTTACACCTGGTATTTTAACAATTCCGGCAATTGGCCATTTGGTGTTTGCCAGTCCGCGGAGTGGTTGTTTTACAACGATCATTGGCCGAAATAAAAGGACATTTCCGGAATGTCCCATTTTTCTGGCCAATGAGCGAATTCGATGAGAAAGAAAATGTCTCTAAGCTATAAGAGCATACTGTACTGGCACACTGGAAATGTCAACTAAGATAATTATATTGATTTCTTTTCGTCTGTCCGTTCCTCCGTCTGCCCGTCTGTTTGGCTAATCCCAAGTCACGGGTAGTGTGTGTGTCGTAATACATATCCATAACCTACGGATTTTGATTTATTACATGAGTGTAAATAAAAACGTCTTATGTCACATGATTAACATATTACCTGAATCACGACGCAAATTCAGATTGGACATCACATACATTTATGTATTTCGAAATAGTCCCAATATATTACATTTCTTGTGTAATGTATGTATTATGAAGTATATAATGAAATTAAATCCGCAGTAGTTTGTGATAATGATAAGTTTGCGATTCTAATTGTATCGATTAGTATTACACCTGCTTATATCTTATTTGAAAGCTTAGTAAAAGATTAGTCGATTGTTAGATTAACAAGAGTGTTATAAATGTTTAATGGAATTTATAGACTATTGTTTGTTAGGTAGATATACAAATAAGATATAAGCAGGTGTAATACTAATCGATACAATTAGAATCGCAAACTTATCATTATCACAAACTACTGCGGATTTAATTTCATTATATACTTCATAATACATACATTACACAAGAAATGTAATATATTGGGACTATTTCGAAATACATAAATGTATGTGATGTCCAATCTGAATTTGCGTCGTGATTCAGGTAATATGTTAATCATGTGACATAAGACGTTTTTATTTACACTCATGTAATAAATCAAAATCCGTAGGTTATGGATATGTATTACGACACACACACTACCCGTGACTTGGGATTAGCCAAACAGACGGGCAGACGGAGGAACGGACAGACGAAAAGAAATCAATATAATTATCTTAGTTGACATTTCCAGTGTGCCAGTACAGTATGCTCTTATAGCTTAGAGACATTTTCTTTCTCATCGAATTCGCTCATTGGCCAGAAAAATGGGACATTCCGGAAATGTCCTTTTATTTCGGCCAATGATCGTTGTAAAACAACCACTCCGCGGACTGGCAAACACCAAATGGCCAATTGCCGGAATTGTTAAAATACCAGGTGTAAGGGACATTAAAATAACAGGTGTAAGGAATTGCTTCACGCAAACTGATAGGGGTTGCTCAGTTAACGAAACTGAAAAACTTCACCAGGAAATTCTTTCAGGAAAAGAAAATAAGTATTCTCATTCAAAATGATCATCACCTCGATGATCATTTGCTGGCCAAAAAAAACTTTTTGATTGTGAGATTTGGAGACAAAGATGGCTGATTCACCGGATCGTGCTTCGGAGGAGACGTTAGCCGTCGCGCACGGTAGTCAAAGTCAAATCATTTATTTCCAAATAGATTCTTACGAACACTTTTAGAAAGTCACAAGCGAGTCTCTACAAAGAAAATTATATCGCCTCAAAAAAAGCCACTGGTCAAGAAGAAGAATAAGAATTATATTATTATTATTCTTCTTTTTCCCCAGTTGATTTTTTGACTTATTGTATGAGTGTTAATAAACTATTGTATGCAATTCAACTGTCGGGTCGATCGACTCGATACCCACAAGACAGAAGAAGAACTGTACATAATTAAATATTAAAACACTCGTGTGACGTTATAAGTAGTAGTAATAAGTCTCATTATGCAATAGTTGCATAAATAGCTCGATGTGCGGCATGCATATTAATATCCATGAACATTAAGGAATAGAGCTCCGATGGTTACGTATGTTATTTTGACTGTAATGTATTTTTATTTTAAATACTTTTACAATGAAATCCCGCTCCGCCGCATGGCAGGACACACTGAACCCTTTTAAGGTGGTAACAGAGCGGAAGTGGCGCCATCATACGTTATAATTATACCTATAAATTAAGGGCCCCTTCTCCGAAATTTATGTTTCTAAATCGAGTTGTTTTCATAGAAATCATCATATTTAAAATCCTAAAAAAATATATAGTACAGATGAACGTTTGATCTAGTAACTTTTATGGATAAAAACACAATATTTAACATTTGACTCGATAAAAAAAAAAAACAGAAGTAACATCGATTTTGAGAGTATTTTAAGTTTTATGAGACTTGGGTGAATGCTATTTTTATGAAAATTTAGCAGTTCATTTACTAATCAGGTTTGGCAGGAATATTAATGGATAGATTTATAATTTGGCGCTTATTTTTTTCTATATAAAATAAAAACGTAAAAGTGAGCGAAAGTGTGGTTATTTTCTGTACTCCTTATACATAAAGAAAAAGACAGACAGGGAGCACTGGAAGAAGGGGGCCTTAATTGTATCTCACATAAAAACATTTCCATAAATATATTACGGGCTGCCGTAACATAAAGTAATTCTTCATTTTGTAATCCATCACGTCTCTATTTATACTAATAATCTAAGCACTTTTTCAATGCAAACAGCGCCTGATTGACAGTTCTGACCGCCCTAGGCTAATTATGAGGATGCGCCCGCTCCAGGTGTGTTATGGACGGCCTTAAAAGTAGTAAGTGAGTAGTGACGTTGCACGAAATATGAATAAATGAATAAGTTATGCCAGCGAAGCGAGCACGACACTTAACGAAACAAACAATACGTTACGCGAGTGAAGCGAGCGCGACATTGCATGAAATATGAATGAATCCATATATTATGCGAGCGAAGCGAACGCGAAATTTAACCAAACGATCAATATGTTACGTGAGCGAAGCGAACGCGATATTGCACGAGAATAAATCAATATGATAAGCGAGCAAAACGAGCGTGACATTTAAACAAAAAAAAGCAATACGTTACACGCGCTTTTTGAAATGTCTAAATTTATTGTTTAAATCAGGAACTCGAGCGTCTCGATTTCAGCGCGCCCCCCCGATCCTCGCGCCCTAGGCTACATCCTAATTAGCCTAAGGGTTAATCAGGCCCTGAATGCAAAGCTTAGATTAGATACATGATACATATAAATTATGGGTAATAAAATGTAGAATTACTTCATGTTGTGCCGTATCAGGATTTTGGTGATTTTATTATCACTCATCTACGACTTAATGTTTAGAATATTGTGTAAATAGAAAAAGATCTGAATATGTAGTGAACTTGTTGAGAGTGTTCTAGGTGTTGATTTTCTTGCCTCTTACGTTCAGTTTTTGCTACATTCACCACTCAGCCTTACTGGTAGACTCGCCTTCTGCGCTTTAGACAGAAAGGTTTAGTAACTAAGGAAATAAGTATCGACTTGCATGTATTTCTGCGCCATTGCCTTGGTAAGGATAGTATCAAGCGATAACATAGGATTATGTATTTACATCTTCGTAGATATTTACAGAGTCTATATTAAATTTTGTTTTCTTTCCGAGAGATTCTGACCCTTTTGACACACGTGTTATTTTACTTATAGATAGAGATGTTTTTTGTTATTACAAAACTTATTATAATTTAAAACCCTGCGGACCTACCACTACCATACCACTCACACTACCCCTAGAGCTCACCATAGTAAGTGTGTGGTGTGTCTGACCTCACGTCTGAGGTAGGTATATAATTCACTCCATTTTCTTCCGTATCGGTTAAGTTATCCAGTTCTTGTCTTATATTCTGTCTTGTGTTCATTTGGTTTTCACGATGCTCTAGCCAAATTGAGTGATGATCAAACGGACTCGACACAGGAACTTGTAAGCAGTTTCATCATCAGTTACTTTAGTAGGTACTTTGATGAAACAATTGATACGAAAAAGAGATCCAATGTAATTATTAGTTACCTGCCGTATACCTTCATTCACATCACTTTGGTGCGTACTTTGGTGGTATGGTTTCAGGCCCATCATAGCCAAAGGGGTAGTGTGAGTGGTACAGTGGGACCGCAGGGATTTAAAATGTTATAAATAGTATTACTAACTTACCTCTTTTAAAGAATGTCGTTTTAGAAATCTATTATGTTATCATATCTATCATTATAAATAAAAATTATTAAATAATTCGTAGTTTTTTTTTTGGATTTCAATTTAAACAACTTTTATACAATAAAGTATCCTTTATTTTTTTATAACATTTCATAAGATTAATAACATGTTTACAAAACATTGAAAATTTCTTAATTGATGCGCGTTTAGAAGTATGGAAATTTCTGCAATACAGTTCGAGTAAATTAATTAATAATATTCAGATATTTCTTTTGTTTGTGCATTGCAGGAGCACCGTACCTACTCTGATGTAGAATGATTGATAGAACTCATTTTATATGATTGTGCTTTCTAGAAGAGGCTCTTAATTTATCTTGCGATAACATACACTTTAAGACGGTAAGTTATCGTTAACCATATTATAAATCTATATCTTATACTACGACGTAACCTAAATAATATTGTGACCATTATTATGTTCCTAAAAAAACTATACTTAAAATCAGAAGAATTGATGCAGATTAAATGTTTCAAATGTGATCATATTGTTCACTTAGTTCTTTTCATGATGTTATTAGAAATAATGATATGTGGTTACTTTAGTATACAAATAAACTATCTAACATCAAAAGTGACGATTAATTTTTAAATATCACATATTATTTATATAAAATATTCTCTAAATATACTTATTTCATAATATCTTATGTGGTCCTTTATGTCTACCTCTATCTCGTGTCCGCTCTATGCTGCAGCTGCAGATATTGGTCGCAATTCTTTCATCCTTAATTATTGGGATTTCTTTTTAAAATGCAAGGCCCTTTACTTGTAAAACATCAATAAGATGGATGAGCGTGCGGGTTTTGTTAGGCACGTACAGTGGTACAGTCGACGGAGCGTGGTGGTATGTGCGAGTTACTCGTTGAGGATGCAGGTGCGCATGAGCGCGTCGCACACGGAGTACGGGTCGCAGTTGGAGGCTGGCCGGCGGTCCTCCAGGTAGCCCTTCTTGTCCTCGGCGACGTTGCGCGGTATCCTGATGCTGCTGCCACGATTCGCCACACCTGATGATAATAAACTCTTGCTTAGTCACTTTCAGGAATGTAGCAGAAAAGATTTTTGCATACCCCGCTAAACTAAGAAACCATAGATTTTACCAGCTACTTTTCTTCTCTGTTTCGTTCATGAGGATATCAATGTATTGCAATTACAACCTTTAACTACAACAATACACAATCAACGTAGAGAAAAACGTTTGAGAAAAACGCTTTCCTCAATATTTGTCAGACGGAAAAAAGCGGCTCGTTGACGACCTGACTATCCTGTAAGGGCGTGATTAACTACCTCCGTGGTCTAGTAGTCTGAGCCATGGGCTCCCGATTCGGAGGTCCTGGGTTCGATTCTCAGGGGTGAACACAAAGTTCATATTTGCCAATTTATCACTTTGTCACATTTCCCTCAGTTTTTTTAGGACAATGCAGGCTGAATCAACCGATTGTCTGGAAGGAAAAAGTTTCCGTGCTTCGGAGGGTATGTTAAGCCCGGTCGCTGTATTCGATTGTGGTCGCAAAAAACTCTTGACACCAGGGTTCATGGAGTCGATCGACTCGAAATCTACAAGGGAAGGAGAAGGGCCGCGTGATTGCCTCACCTGCGCTGAAGTCGTTAATACTGGATGTTTCGTGGATGCCGGTGAGCCTGCGCTCGTTATCCTTGCCTCCGCGAGGGTCGTACACCTTGATGTGCTTCATGTGAACCTTGGACAGCTTGTCAATCGCTTTCTCGATCTCACTGCAATTAACCATTTACATTGTATTTCGTGTTTTAGGTCAAGGAAGAGCAACGATGTGGGCTCAGAATAGCATCAGTCATGTGTTATATGTATAAGGTACCTAATTGTGATAACTGGTACCGAATAAATGATTTATCTATCAGCTACTACAGTGAGGGACCCATTTCCTGGATTTGTGTGAATGTAACAACTCACACTGCGACTGCCAATCGTGCGATTAGGTACTTTATGGCACCCTCAATTAGAGGATCCTAAAAAGGAGAGGCTCATTTATCAAGCCGTGGATTGTAGATGTTCTGATTGATGTGTTTTTGAATGGTTCGGCCATTGTAAAAACCGTTCATATACAATACAAGCAAAGAAGAAAGTAGGTTCGTGGAACACTTACATAATACCGTTGTCTTCCCTCATCTTCTTGGTGGAGAAGTTGGTGTGTGCCCCGGAGCCGTTCCAGTCCTGAACCGGCTTGGGGTCGAAAGAGACGATGACGCCGTACTCCTCGGCCAGGCGGTGCAGGATGTAGCGTGCCATCCACAGGTCATCTCCGGCAGACACGCCCACGCTGGGGCCCACTTGGAACTCCCACTGTGAGGGCATCACCTCCGCGTTGGTGCCGGATATGGGGACGCCAGCATATAAGCAGCATCTGGATAGATAAAACAGCTGGTGAGCTATAAAATAGGTATTTCCGTTAGTGCAGTGCAGGCATTGTGAATTATTCGTGTAAATATGATAAGGCTAAAACGTGGTAACTAAACCATGATTAGTAATATTTTCAGCTATTCCTAAATGTCCAATGAAATGGCGATCTTCAGATGAACATATTTTCTTAATTTAATCAAATCCCGCCTTGGATATTTCCTCGATTTACTACTAACCGTATGTCTGTGTGTGTAATTAGTGTTACTAACCTGTAGTGTGCCTCGACCAGATCCCTGGCGAACACCTTGTTGGCACCAACGCCACAGTAGTAGGGACCCTGTGGTGGGGGGAAGCCGCCCGGGGGCCAGCCGAAGGGCCGGAGGTCGGAGTCCAGCAGGATGTACTCCTGCTCGATCCCGAACCATGGCTCCTCATCCTTGCACTTGTCCGCTGCTTCTTGACACTTGATGCGGTGGTTGGTTTCTGCAGAAACGGATAATAAATATTAGAAGCAGCATATTTTGCAGAAAAGGCGAAAAAAATAACACCGGGCGCAGGACTTCCATTTGGTAGAACCAGTAATTCAAGAATTATTTTTTTGGTGATGATTTCTAGTTTTGTAACCAGGTGGGTGACTAACCTGTAGGTTCCATGTTGTACTTGTACGTGTCACACATGACAAGAATGTGGTTTCCTCTGCGGAAGGGATCCTTGTATATGGCCCGTGGGACGAGGTATGTGTCCGAGTTGTGTCCGTCGGCCTGGCCAGTTGAGCTGCCGTCGAAGTTCCAGATTGGCAAGTCTACAATACAACAAACCACTATTACAGGCGATGTCAAGTAAAACTTGTTCCGCAGCAGTACGGATTCGCATCGTGGGTAATCGAAATGTGGTATAGTTTGATAGATTAAGTGTTTTTATCAGTATATATTTACTAACCATTAGTACCCTAACAAGTTCGCAAATATATACACTAGTAATATTTATTGATAGTCAATCTTCAGCGTTTACTGTTGTACATACAACTATCTAATTACGTTATGGTAATATTATAGGCACCTACACTATACCGACGACTATACCCAACCTATTGAGTTAATGATTAAAAATACTAATATGTTTCATTAGATGTATCTATCTACATAATAAAATAGCGAACTATATTCTAACCACACAACCATGCCATGCTACCAACGATATACTCCTCAATACTACAGCCAACAGTTGTACGACTGCAGAGGACGATATTGGCTCGAAACCTTTTAAATTCTCATCAAAACTTTCCCTATTTTCTTCCTCTCTAAGCTTGCAGCGTACTTCGAAGACATTTTCCAGATCGTTGGGCCAGAAATGTGGGGGCAGGTATTTATTAGCATACTTCCACTTTACTCCAGATAAAATATTTTCTGCTCCCTTCATTGCTACCTTCTCCAACACCAATGCTAGTTTATCTAAAATTATAGCAAGAGTTATAAAAGGAAGCCTGGAAAAAAATGAGGTCGACTATTGCCAGACTATTGCGACATTGTGAATGGGTTTTGGCGTTCTAAGTAATACGGCAAGTTTTTTCCAGTAGTAAAATCAACTTGATTTGCTTATTTAAATGGCCTTCTAAATATGGTATAGTGCCTCATATTTATTATTAATGTATGGTTATAAATACCTCGCCCATCTTGTTTATCGACATCTCACCGGTTGTGAAGGCCAAACAATTTACACTTCGTGTGCTAATTAGAATAATTAAAATTGTTAATGAGGATGTAGATAATAAAAGCAGTTGTCCCGAATGGAACATTACGTGACAATATTCCTGGTACTCATTTCGGATTCGAACCATCAATGTTAGTGCAGACAATTTGCCGTTTCATAGAAAATTAAGCGACATTTACCATACTAAGCTTTGTGACATTCATGCCAATAGGCCCTAATACTGTTTGGCCATTAATATAATATTTCCCTTCGTGTTCGGTTCGCTTAGCGTCGACGTAGTAATACGGTAAGAATAACTGGAAATAAATTATTTAGCACTAAAGACTAAAATTTACCTACTTATAATACCGAATAGATGAATAAAGATGCATTTGTAGAAATGGGAAAAATATAAGCTCATCTGTATAAGTTGTTTAATTTAAGGCCGTGTTGCTCTAAGGTCAGTGGTGTCTTAGGTTTTTAAACTCTATTACAACAGATTCTGCGTAAGTCTTAGGCCCGTATTTATAATCAGCTCTCAGAAGTGACAGCGAGTTTGAATTCGTATCAGAAATGTCATTTCAAATCATGTCAAATCCATACTTAATATTGCTCTCAATCTTGAGATTGCTTTATAAATACGAGCTTTAGGCCCAAAACATACACAAGCGACGTAAGGCAGCAGGCGTGGGACAGGCGTGGCGCAGGCGTGCGCCGCTTCGAAACGATTTCATACAAAATGTATGCAGGCGACGTTTTTGAATTATACTGAAGCGACGCGGCGCAGACACGCCGCTTCGTTGCCTGCGCCGCGTCGCTAGCAGTCGTTACTCGTGAGCGTGAGTCACGCAAGGAGCACGTCGCTTGTGATACGGTATGCTCAGTATTCCATTTATAAACATTCTTGTGACATTTTATATACGTCGGGAAAACGATCAGGGAATCATGTAATTGTTCCATCATTTTAAAATATCTGTGCTCTTGTGACAATTTCCACACTGGGTGCACCCAATATCTTCTGGGCCTTTGCACATTAATTAATTGCAGCAAAGCAAGCGCATCTTCGTCTTCTGAAGACGAAGACATCTTATCGCACCAAAGTCAGCCTGTATATGCCACATCTGAACGTTTCTTGCCTGTTCCACGCCTCTTTTGATGTAATTCAAATCGCGTCTGCGCCATGTCTGTCCCACGCCTGCGCTGCGCCTGCCCCGTGCCTTTGCCTTACGTCGCTTGTGTGTGTTTAGGGCCTTAGGTTCGTTTATTCATTATCAAGCAGAGTGGTGCCGCTTTATAGTACGGCTGATGAATCCAGTGTAGTAGCGATGGTCACGATATCCATCGATCAAAGACCTGCTTGGTTCGCAATCGCAACTGTATGTACCTAAGCGCGTTTTAATAAAATCGACTTGGTTCGATCGATATGAAATGCGGTCAGTGGATTGAAAGAAATAGAAGTCTATAAAATGCGTTTAGTCAACTAAGTAAGTATAGAGTACGAGAGCTTATGGATGTATTTGCCGGATGTCCACAGCAACGCACAAAAGACTTGGAACAAAAGGGTACATGTAGCTGCGATTTAAATAGTTGCTTTTAAGTACCAAAGTTAATATGAATAAACGGATTGTATGTCCTATTATATGTACTACACACTGGCTACACATCGAAGCGAGTAGTTTTTGTTGTTTGCCCTATACCTACCATTGTACGCCGGAGCATTGTGTGATATCTACCTAAACCGCAATAGCAGAATACGATAATAAAAACAGAGAGATTTTTGACTTCCGACTTCTTTATAATCGAGATGTAGATGTGTACCTTTGGGAGACTTGGGAATGAAGTTGATTGTGCGGTCCTTGCAGCGCTGGTGTTCGCCAGTACCGTCGATCCAGACGTATGTGGCCAGGATGTTGTCTGCAGGTATGGGCAGGTCGTTGTAACGGCCCAGCAGTGTTTTGGACAACACCGCGTTCGGGGAGTTGGTCAGCACCGGCCCCGACATGATTTTCGGGTTGTCTGTCGATCAAATAGAAATCATGAAAAAGAAATATACCTAACATATAATAATGTTAACTAATAAAAATTTGAATGAAATTATTCTTGGCTGTCTGCATCGCTTCGCCGTACGCGCGTGCGGTTGACTTCTATTTCCTTCTTTTAGCCAGCTTTTAGCTACTATTTGTATAGGAACTACTGTGATGTGTGTGTTAGCATAGACAAAATAATTTTGTCTATGGTGTTAGCTAGATTCTCAGATTCTCAGGCTAGATTACTAAGCAGAAATGGAATCATTTCCGTATTTCCTGTCATTTCCACTTGATTTCCACGCGCACGACTCGCTTTCGCTTGACGAGGCAGACACCAATTATTTCTTTACTTTGGTTGTTTTAGCTCTATTTATCCGTGTATAGTTAGATGAAAACGCTAACCTAATGTTAATGAACCATGCTCTACATTTATCTTTTCGTCGGTAATTTGTGCACGTCTATCGATAACCACTACTGCCATGATTCACACAGTGATTCACTCTTCCGTTCAGCAATTAACCTATTCCCAGCTGTTTATATTCCACATAAACTGAAGGTAAATGTTAATCAATATCGTAGCTTGTGCTTGCTAGTCATTTCATAAATAATTTAGAAAATATCGACAAATAAAGTACAACTTCGATCACAACAAAAATTTTGACGTTGAATGTGTCATCCATCATAACCAAATCATAACATAACATAAGTAATTTTTTCAGGAGGATTTATTTTAAGTTCATCAGTAAATAGGTAACTTTGTTTTAACTGTTTTTTTAATGAATAAAGATGGTTTTTAATTGATTTGATATAAAAATTATTTAACTGGCTAGTGGCATCTTTAATAAGAATTTGCATTAGTTAATTGTTTTGTTTGGTGCCTGCATATTTAGGTACACATTTGAGCACAAAATAATGGATTTTAGGACAAGTGCATGAAATAATAAGTCATTGTAGGCTCGTTCTAAACCCAACTATTTTTATACAAGCCTACCTAACCTAACCTACCTAGGTAAGTAAGATCTTTTCTATAAAAATATAAGAATGTTTTAGATGACTTACCTTCTATCTTGGAGTCAGACATCTTGATGTCTGTCTGTTAAAGGTATCTGTAACAAATTACAATTTTACATTATTTTATTAATTAAGTAGTGTATTATATTAACTGTGTCTGTTGCATAGTAAGGAAGGGGCATCCTAATAAAGTACCTACGAGGTTTTCGCACAAATACAATAGTGTAGGATAGAATAGGATTTTTTATAATCTGATGTTGCGTTCTATTTTTATAAAGAATATCGAAAGTGACAGGTAGTTTGATTCTGTCTGTATGTAATGTAATAGTACATTACGATACAAGTGCGGTGCGTTGATAGTTACAGCCGAGGCGATATTGCTAGCCCGAGCCGTAGGCGAGGGCTACAAGAAAGCAGAGGCTGTAATTATCAAACCGCACGTATGTCGTACGACGTTTTATAACATATTTGCGAGGAAATAGCTAAAAAATTAAAACAATACAGCGAAAAGAAAAAAAGCGAGGAATAATTTTTACTCGTTCACAAATTAGCGATGCGCGCGCATCCACAGGGGTACGTTCAGTCGACCCAGTTCGATATTTATACCGATCGAATCTTATACTAGTGGGACGCACTGAACGTGCACCTTAGCTGCTGTCAGATAAAACCTCACTTCCGGTGCGCCTCTGAACGGGCCGGATAAAAATTAACCTAGTCGAAATTTCGTCTGCCAGGTGTCTCTGAACGGGCAATATAATTTTTAACCAGGTTAAATTTCGATCGATCGAGCGTTTCTGAACGTACCCAGATTACCTAGTATATATCGCGCAGCGCTTTTTTTTTAAGGCAAAGCACAAAAAACCAGCCAGTATTACTAATAAACTAAATTAATATTTTTTTATTTTGTTACAGATAAATGGTTGTAATTTATTGTAAAAATTAATTAAATCAAAGAATTAAATGTTTATTTTATTATACTTTATCTCCCAAAGTTAATTTTATTTATAAAATGTTGACCACTTTTCTGCCATAAAAACTCTTTGCTAAGATTTAAAAAAGTACCGTTCGATAAACCGTGCGTTTTACCTAATTAAAAAAAAACTCGTGTGTTTTACAGCACTCGTCCATTTTACATTACGATTACGCTCAAGTACGTAATAAGATACAATACAATATTGAAATTGGTGTAGTAAGAGACCCTTTACGAGCAAATGTGTTATAAAATAAATAAAAATAAAACCTGTCAAGTGCGAGTCGGACTCGCTCACCGAGGCTTCCGTACCAACTTGGGGGTATTCAAAGCGATAGAACCCTCTCTCGAGCACAGAGACTTTTTTCACACAAAAATATGAACTTAACTTTGCTGATGTCCCCATACTAGATATAGCTTTTTTACAATATATTAAATACTTTTTTTTTGTGATGAATGAAAAATTTACAGTTTTCGGATATTTTCCTTTGACTGTGCTATTAGACACTGGTTCGTCGATAATGCTGTTCCTTTATGTTGTTTTATGTCAGAAACTGACAGATATAGTTATATTTGAGTAAAATTGTGTTTCCGTCGAATCTGGGCCAATCAATGTCCTATTATTAAATTCTTAATCCTACTTATTTTACGATAAGGTATTCTAGACCTTGACATTTTAATTTTAATTTTATTGTATTTTATGTAGATATATTGAAATTCGTATACCAGCCTAGCACAGATGAGAGATAAATAATAAACCAGATGCACAACTTTATTAGTTAATAGCTTTCCGCCCGCGGTTTCTCCCGCGTTAAATGAGTTTTCCGTGGTCTTCTTCTTCGCGTGTCGATCGTATCGACAAAAATAAATATTAAATAGATTTGGACAAGTGCTCCGCCAATGAAGTGTAAAGTGTGTGAATTTCCGTGGTAATTCAATATTTTCCCGCGTTAAATGTCTTATTCAGGATCTAACCTGTTTCTTCCCAGTCGGTCCAGTAGTTGACGTAACAAAACAAAAATCAAACATAATTCATGGAACACTTTGTTATAGCTAAGCTATCAATAGATATGGCGCTTAATTTTCTATGAAACGGCAAATTGTCTGCACTAACATTGATGGTTCGAATCCGAAATGAGTACCAGGAATATTGTCACGTAATGTTCCATTCGGGACAACTGCTTTTATTATCTACATCCTCATTAACAATTTTAATTATTCTAATTAGCACACGAAGTGTAAATTGTTTGGCCTTCACAACCGGTGAGATGTCGATAAACAAGATGGGCGAGGTATTTATAACCATACATTAATAATAAATATGAGGCACTATACCATATTTAGAAGGCCATTTAAATAAGCAAATCAAGTTGATTTTACTACTGGAAAAAACTTGCCGTATTACTTAGAACGCCAAAACCCATTCACAATGTCGCAATAGTCTGGCAATAGTCGACCTCATTTTTTTCCAGGCTTCCTTTTATAACTCTTGCTATAATTTTAGATAAACTAGCATTGGTGTTGGAGAAGGTAGCAATGAAGGGAGCAGAAAATATTTTATCTGGAGTAAAGTGGAAGTATGCTAATAAATACCTGCCCCCACATTTCTGGCCCAACGATCTGGAAAATGTCTTCGAAGTACGCTGCAAGCTTAGAGAGGAAGAAAATAGGGAAAGTTTTGATGAGAATTTAAAAGGTTTCGAGCCAATATCGTCCTCTGCAGTCGTACAACTGTTGGCTGTAGTATTGAGGAGTATATCGTTGGTAGCATGGCATGGTTGTGTGGTTAGAATATAGTTCGCTATTTTATTATGTAGATAGATACATCTAATGAAACATATTAGTATTTTTAATCATTAACTCAATAGGTTGGGTATAGTCGTCGGTATAGTGTAGGTGCCTATAATATTACCATAACGTAATTAGATAGTTGTATGTACAACAGTAAACGCTGAAGATTGACTATCAATAAATATTACTAGTGTATATATTTGCGAACTTGTTAGGGTACTAATGGTTAGTAAATATATACTGATAAAAACACTTAATCTATCAAACTATACCACATTTCGATTACCCACGATGCGAATCCGTACTGCTGCGGAACAAGTTTTACTTGACATCGCCTGTAATAGTGGTTTGTTGTACTTGTACGTGTCACACATGACAAGAATGTGGTTTCCTCTGCGGAAGGGATCCTTGTATATGGCCCGTGGGACGAGGTATGTGTCCGAGTTGTGTCCGTCGGCCTGGCCAGTTGAGCTGCCGTCGAAGTTCCAGATTGGCAAGTCTACAATACAACAAACCACTATTACAGGCGATGTCAAGTAAAACTTGTTCCGCAGCAGTACGGATTCGCATCGTGGGTAATCGAAATGTGGTATAGTTTGATAGATTAAGTGTTTTTATCAGTATATATTTACTAACCATTAGTACCCTAACAAGTTCGCAAATATATACACTAGTAATATTTATTGATAGTCAATCTTCAGCGTTTACTGTTGTACATACAACTATCTAATTACGTTATGGTAATATTATAGGCACCTACACTATACCGACGACTATACCCAACCTATTGAGTTAATGATTAAAAATACTAATATGTTTCATTAGATGTATCTATCTACATAATAAAATAGCGAACTATATTCTAACCACACAACCATGCCATGCTACCAACGATATACTCCTCAATACTACAGCCAACAGTTGTACGACTGCAGAGGACGATATTGGCTCGAAACCTTTTAAATTCTCATCAAAACTTTCCCTATTTTCTTCCTCTCTAAGCTTGCAGCGTACTTCGAAGACATTTTCCAGATCGTTGGGCCAGAAATGTGGGGGCAGGTATTTATTAGCATACTTCCACTTTACTCCAGATAAAATATTTTCTGCTCCCTTCATTGCTACCTTCTCCAACACCAATGCTAGTTTATCTAAAATTATAGCAAGAGTTATAAAAGGAAGCCTGGAAAAAAATGAGGTCGACTATTGCCAGACTATTGCGACATTGTGAATGGGTTTTGGCGTTCTAAGTAATACGGCAAGTTTTTTCCAGTAGTAAAATCAACTTGATTTGCTTATTTAAATGGCCTTCTAAATATGGTATAGTGCCTCATATTTATTATTAAT
>JARACY010006014.1:0-19299 GCA_029255725.1 Scrobipalpa atriplicella
TCGAAATTAGCGAAATGACGAATGCGCACTTCTAAAACATCGGTGCCGATAGTCAGAGCTGAAGGGGACAAGCCGACGTCGTAGTGCCGATTGCGAGTGATGTGAGGATGCTAGTGTTTGGCGATGTCGAGCGTGGCGAAGAAAGACAAGCCGACGATGTCGGTGACGGCGCTGATCAACTGGGCGCGGCCGGCGCCGGCGGGCCCGCTGCAGCCGCAGCCGCCGCCCGCGCCCACGGCCTCCATGCTGCACCAGTTCCCCACGCCCTCCAACATGCCCGCCGTTGATCTCGACATGCAATGTAAATATCATTAAAGACTATAATCGATATACTTACTCAACTGTAACTGCAACAGAAAGAATAGCCTGTCTACGTGTGAGAGAGGCGAATGTGTGCTGCAGTATTTTTAATTTTCTTTTCAGAATTCGTACTATCGAATGGTATACATATATAACATTTATCAATTTTGCTTTCTTGGAAAGAATTCAGTTTACAATACATTTGCCCTTCTAATTTCCCTAATCAATACAAAACATATGACGCAAATAGGCAAGTAACCAGGTAGGTACCTTCTTACTTTTAGGTCAAACGTTTGATTAATAGGGCTATTTATTATTAAAACCTAGACTACTAATGCTGATTAATTTGATATTGAAAGCTACATAACATAATACGGTTTTGAATACTTTAAAAAATTTGCATTAGAGTGAGGAGATGATAAAACTGTGTTAACATGATAAACGATTAAAGCGCCAAAAATAACAGGCACACATTTTCAACAAAATGTAGTTGGTCATTCAACGCCACAAATGTATTGATTTTCAGTCCAATCGTCTAGTTATATGAAGCGCTCGCATATTCAGATTTAAAACATTCTATGAATTGTTGTTTCTGTTCTGTTTGTCGAAGTATGGTCATATGTTATTAAAAAACTGGAATATGTATGGAATGACTTATTATAAAATTGTCATGATCATGAATAAAAAAAGGTGTGAAAAGGAGGACAGAAAATAGATTAATTGAAGAAACGGACTTGTTGCGCTGAAGCCAATAACTTGTGACAGGACACGCAGATGATGATTATATGAAATTTAATGATAACGAATACGAATAGGTACCTACAGAAAGCATTCTAGCCCTTCATATTCTTGATCTTGTTAATTAAACATATATGATTTATAATTGTGCGACATGATTATCTCGTTACGCCAAGTGGAATTTGTTGTGCGCTAAAGCTCTCTTTGAACTTCAACTTGATTACAAAGTTATTATAAGTTGTTTGCAATTTTGTATCTCCAGGTAGGTGTAGACTTTAGATTATATTTTGCTGTATTCAGAAATGAAAATAAGGGTTGGATTGCTCAGATGATGTAACATAGAGCTAATTTCGCGAATGACTTAATTGATTCGTGTAAGATAGATGAAAAATAACTCTTTCCGTTCAGTATATCTAGTTAGCGTAATTACAAGCCTTTGGCTTTACCGCAAAATTTAGGTGTTTGAAAATTAGATTATTCTCGAAACACATTAACGCTGCGGTCCCTTTAATGAAATAGTCCTGAACCCCAGTCGGATTCCCTTAACATATTTAAAAGTAAACAAGCACGGACGGGTGCTTTGAAATATTGTACACACATGACTAAAAAAAAACATTATGTTGGGTTCTACATTTTTGTAATGTTCCAACATTTTGAATATTCTGCTAACAAATTTATTTCCTAATCAATCCTAGTACTACGATTTTCTGAAAAACCTTTATTATTTTGTATTTTTGTGTTTTAATGTTGTAACCTTTTGTAGTTATTATAAATTGAAATGCTTAAATTCGGAGATTGAACTTGGTATATTGAACTGTCGAAGGTCTTACTTTGTACAAGCTCAGACAAAGGGCCTGGCTCTTACTGCCAATGCCAAGTTAAATCCTATGGCATTGAAAATTACTTTAGTATTGTTGGTATTTGCTGAAACAATTTCGTAGCCCAAATTCTGGGCTGTAGCTGAGAGTTCTGAAGCCTATAGTTCAAATGTACTAACGCAACGTGTTGTAGCGAATATTTGAATGTATTTATATTCTCGAACCTACTTGAAAAGCAATATTCTTCTAAGTGCCTGTATTTGTTGTTCAATATGAATTCTTCTGAATGTATATTTCCCTGTAATGCTTGTTTTTCGGTGTTATAAGCATGTTTTCAATGTTATTTATATTCCCCACCACATCTCTTGGGCTTCAAAGACTCGTGTAAACAATTTATTTCTGGTCCTCCATGTTCAAGTTGCCATTTTCCCAGAAATTGATATCATGTGCTTTATTAAGTTTTATTCTCGTCTCTACAAAAACAACTTTTCCTATTGAATTAATGTTTAGAAACCGTTTGATGTCCTAAAGTAAGCCCATTAAAAGTTAAGCTCGAATTTGCCATTTTCTTTTCAATTATTAAGTACCTATGTAAGTATATACCAACATATAGGTACCTGGTGTTGCCGTAGAAGCTTTAGAATCAGTTCCAGCTCGGTGGCAACCTTGAAGCATCCTTTGTGCTGATTCGCTGTTTTTTTTCTTGCCGATTGAAATTTCTAATAGCTTTGTGGAATTATCTTAAACCCAGTGTGTCACGATTTTGTTAGATGTTTCTGGATCAAATGTTGTTAGACGCAAACATACGCAAAGGATAAGTTTCATGATCGGAGAAATAATTCTTTTCCTTTTGTCATAAAACATCCGGATAACAACTTAATCCGTATTGCTCTATGTTATACACAAACACTCATCTTTATGCCTCTGTCTATAGATTCTGCACTTAAATATCAATGAGTTGATGTCACGTTCAAAATTAAAATAATCGATGGTGGGTGTTGGCGATATAATATCAATAATAAAATGCAAATTTATGCTCATCGTGTGAGATAGCTGATTAGGAGCATCAAATTGCATTCCAATCGATTTGTATTTTGTTGTTTGCTTATAAATTATAATTTGAGGTTCCCAATGCCCCAGATTTTTTCGAAATCAAGTCTGAATACTTAAGGGAGTTGTATAAAGGAGTTGTACAAACTACTTAAAAAAGACACAAACTAACTTCAACTATCCAAACAACACAGTGATACAACATGAAAAAATAGCAAAGCATAATTTGATGTAATAAATCAATATGCATCTAGTACGCGACCAGTTATCAGTGTTATTTCCGATCAGGAAACTTACAGTGATTATTTAAATGTGTGTTTATCCGAGTGATAATTTGAAAAAGGCACTGCGTTGCGACGGATCAAGAGACGTATTTTTGAATCATTTTAATCGAATGAACATACGAAATCAAATTGCGCATTGCCAAAATTATTTGAATATTCAATACCCATGAATCCTGCAAACAGAATCGGTCTCAGTATCTCAACCTGTCTTATTCGTTTTGACTATTCGATTCTTTAATAGCTTATGATCGCGAGAATGATGCAAATCTTACTCTTTCGTACACGAAAGCTTCAAAAATACGTCTCTTCTATGGCGCGTGAAGTTTCTAAATGCGCATCGTCTCGGAGGGTAGTGCATGTTTATTTGCTTTCTGTCCCAAGCCAGCCCTCCGGCGAATGGACCGGTTCCGCTGCTTTTTTCTAAACA
This sequence comes from Scrobipalpa atriplicella, assembly GCA_029255725.1. Classification (NCBI taxonomy): domain Eukaryota; kingdom Metazoa; phylum Arthropoda; class Insecta; order Lepidoptera; family Gelechiidae; genus Scrobipalpa; species Scrobipalpa atriplicella. Next base: position 3,618 of record JARACY010006014.1, read on the forward strand.
AGCCCTTTTTGTTTCCTCAAATTTTGGCATCGTATATCAAACGAATGGTCCAGAATTCGACGTAATCGTCTCGCTCGGCTCTACCATGTATTTAACTTTAATTAGAGTTTTTGGGTGCGTTTTATTAAATTTTGGCGGACAGGTGTTTCGTGCTTTGTTTTAAATTAAATCTGGCACCTGTCACAGCGTTTATCCAAAAGTAACTTTGTCTGTCTGTTTGTATTTTCCTCTATCACGCCTAAACATCTGAACAAATTTTGATAAAATTTAGCAGGATGATAGATGGTAGCCTCGAGATGAACATAGGCTACTTTTTACCGCAGGAAAATGATTGTATTATAAAGATTATTGTAACAAGGTAGCGGTTTCCATCCTCTTTCGTTCCGTCTCATATCTATCATATTTCAAAGTTTGATATTTATGTTTTGTCTTTAGGGTTGAACCTGGAGTCCGGGTTCATGTCGCCGATGTCGCCGCCGGAGATGAAGCCGGACACGGCGATGCTGGACGGTCTGCGCGACGACGCCACCTCCCCCCCCGTGTTTAAGACCAACAACTACCCCCCGAACCACCCTCTCAGCGGCTCCAAGCACCTCTGCTCGATATGCGGCGACAGGGCCTCGGGGAAACATTACGGCGTCTACAGGTAAGTTTCAATGCTTGACGGTCTGCGCGACGACACCACCTCCCCCCTCCCCCCCGTGTTCAAGACCAACATCTACCCCCCAAACCACCCCCTCAGCGGCTCCAAGCACCTCGGCTCGATATGCGGCGACAGGGCCTCGGGGAAACATTACGGCGTCTACAGGTAAATAAATACGCTTGTTCTTTCATTTCAGATTGCGTTTCTTTCTAGGCTTTCTATTAATAATCTTTTTGCGGTGTTTCGTTCTTTAGCAACATGAACGCTCTTCATTGTAGATTGTAGACTCTAGGTTTTATAAGAGGAGGTATAAATAACTTTTGTTTGTCAAATCGAACCCTTATTCGTCAAGTTTCCGTTGACCGAGGCGCGTTAAATTGGTTCTTTTGAACCGCGGATCGATATTCAGTTAAGTCTGTTTATTCTGCCGCCGCCATATCAATCATTCAATACCAGAGCCGTTTAGCCTCAATTAGTGTTCTTTTATATCTAAGGATGAGTTTCTGAAGCTCTAATTTATTTGCTTTTTCGAAATGTAGAAGCCAGGATTGGAAAGCTTAATTTCTTAGCGCAATATCTACTAAATGGAAGGACTTATCTTTTCGTAACGAAATACAAATTATTATTCCCATTACACACAACATTACAAGATAGAACAACCGCACACTACTGTATCGATTCGTCCCTCCATTATTTTGCTATCAAGGCGAAGGACATTTCCGTTCAAATTTTTTATCCCTTTTTTTTTTGCTCACAACACGTCTCCCCATATATTATGTACCTACACTCGTAAATATCTGGCGAATATGGCAATGGCAGTGCAAATGATAGGATAGGATTGTATATTCTGTATAGCTGTATAAATGTGTAAGGAGCTGTAAAAAAAATATTTTATTTCTATACTATAGTATGTATTATCCTTTTGATTGATCCTCAAAAGCTACTGGACTGAATCGATTTGGATGAGTTTTCAATCTTGGTTAGACTTAAAGGGAATTTTTGCAATTCAATAGACTTATTTTAAAAAACTTGAAATATTCTGTTCAAGAACTTCTCGATATACCTACAGTAGGTACATGAAAGACGTACTATACTGAACGTACGTACATGTGTGTATTTATAACGAGTTGTTTTGAACAAACCCGATTATATCTATAATGTAGGCATCTACTTAAAATGTACCTATGTAATGCCACTGATTTATACATTGTCACGATTCTCAATTCATTAAGCATGTAATTTATTAAGTTTTGAGTTGTTTTATTTATGGTTATTATTGTAAATTATCATTTTCGCTGAAATGTAACATTTACTGCTGGTAGTAATTTCTTAAATTGAATGCAACTGCATCGAAATGTCATACGTTTATAGGTCAGCGGCCATATAAGTAGGGTGTTTTAAGAAATTGTAAAATGAAAATAAAATTGCCCAATTTATTGGCGATTTTAAACTCATTGTAGTTATAGTTTCGTGAGAAATAGTCTAGACGGTTTTTTAATAACTGTTCTCCCTATTCTGTAGACTAGATTAAAATCTGTGGGTTATAAAATGGCGTAGACTTGTTATTCGCGTGTTAAATAATTTTAGTTTTACAACCTGCGCCAAATTAAAGATTTTACACCTTGTATTATCTGTGAGGGCTTAATTGCTTTGGGTGGGGCATAAATGTGTACATTTGGTGCGGTCTGGATCTGGACCCATATTTGAATAGGGTTTGACTGCCAATTTACCACTTAGCAATTTATATACTTAAAAGTTATTTGTAGTCAAGCCATTTTATAGAATTCTGTAGCTGTGCATGAGGAATCAGACGCGTCATGAATTTATATCTGACTTGAAATGGAGGTTAATAGTTCTTTTTCTGATCTTTAAATACTCTGCCTGAATTTAAGAGTCTTTTGTGAGAAGTTATAACTAATTAATTGTTTTTTTTTTTTTTTGAAAAACTAAAATAATATGTGATATTGAGCTGGTAAGTAGCAACAAGAAAGAATCCAGAGTGTAACGTGTATCACAAAACGTTTAGAAAAGAGTAACATACCTAAGCGTCAGCTAATATTATTTTTCTTTGCCTAAGATATATTTCTTTTCATTTCAAACGAAAGTGAAAAATGAACATCTTCAAAAATAACGCTCTATCACGTTTTGTGTTGTACCAGTGTAAATAATGTAAGTACTAGTTAGTTAGTGTAGGTACTTATTTTACCTACCTATATTATTAAATAATTATTTATTCTGTAGCGTCGCGACGAGATGAAAACGTAACACAATAGACTGTACAAACTGAAAAGGAGATACCTATTTATAAGGAGGGTTGTATTTATCTTGGATCTTTATTATAAGAAAGCTAATAAAGTGTTTACAGCATTCAATATTGTCTTGGATCCCTTTACATTCCAATTGTTTTTAGGTTTTATTATATTGTATTGGCCATCTGGCCATCTCCTTCCCGAAATTACATATTTTGAACCAACACCACATCATCATAAGGATGAGTTGAAATGTTCTACGTACTACCTTTTTGGATGACAGTCAATGCAATATTGTGGCAATATTGCTTTGAGCTGATAAACCTGAAACCATCCTGATGTTATTATTATCTACGTAGCGCTCTATCATTACTTTGCAAATACACAAATGTAAATTATTTAGAAAATATTATGAGAGCCGTTTTCAGATATCCTAGAACCCTATTTCTGTTAGGAAATGTAGTTAAAGTGGCAGACAAAAGGCTGGTTACGTAGTTACCGTAGCAAGCTATTCTGCTAATGCTAATTTAAGTAAACAATAGGAAAATGTTTATAAATCTATTTTTATCTGCTGTATGTCTTGTGTGGAACTATAGATAGCTAGGTAATCCGTGTTTTGGCACAAACGTGCACATAAATAGCACGAACGCTGCTATTTATAAAACGCAGCGTTTTTTGCGGTGATTACGTTTTTCTTTAATGATCTTATCCCGTATTGGATATCATGTTCTAACTGACTGATCGAACGGAAACCGCCATGTGTATCTACTTACATTAAAGGCAATGGACAAGACTCCTAGGTTCGAATATCACGTTATAACATACCTTATATTAGTGTTTAGATCATGTAGATTACCCTAGTTTTTATTTCAGCTCGATACATGCAGTATTTCCAGAGATATGACCGCGAGAAGTTAATGCATCTTTTTTCAATTTCTGAAATTACGGGTGCTCGCGGTGTCGCCGATGTGACGTCATCTTTAAACGTCCGCGGCGGCGAACTGTGAAAGCGGCGTATGCAGTACTGTGGTTTATATTGCGTTATATTTGTTTCACGCATAGAAATATTAATTTTCACGCAAATATTTTGTTATTTTGAGTTGTGAACTGCCTCTGTGGTCTAGTAGTCCTGCTCCCGAATGTCTACTAAGCTCTCAATCCGCAGGTCGTGTATTCGATTCCCACGGGGGGGGGATCATAAAGTTGATATTATGTTAATTTATTACTTTGTAGGAATTTTCTCAGTTTGGTTATGACGTTATAGGCTGCATCACCTGACGTAAAATAAAAAAATCCGCTCCTCGGAAGGCACGTTAAGGTGGCAGGCCCGATCGTTGTCTTTGATAGTGGTAGTTACACAAACCATGATAGAGGCATATTAGGTGAACTATTTAGGCGGTTTAAAAACTCTGTCATAAGGTTTTATCATAGTTGTAAACCTCTGACATCAGTGTTCATCATAGTTTTTAACCTCTGACATGTAATTTTTGATACTAAGGCTCGTATTTATAAAGCGATCTCAAGATTGAGAGCAATATTGAGTGCGGATTCGACAGGTAATTTTGTACTGGAATGACATTTCTGATACGAACTCAAACTCGCTGTCACTCTTGAGAGCTGATTATAAATACCGGCCTTAGTTATTTTTTCAAGATGGTGATCATACTAAAATATCTCGTTTAAAGTATATTTAGTAGTCCCGTCTAACAACCCCGGCACGCGGGCTGCTACATTAAGTAGCTTTAAAATATTAATAAGTCCTATGACGGCAGGCAATCTCCTTCCCGAATAACATTCAAAAAATAATAGTATATTGCTAACCAAAGGATGTAAGTCATCAAATGCATACGAGGTTTTTGGCGCCCGAGCGCAGCGAGGGCGCTAATGGTACGAGTATGCATTTGATGACTTACACCATGAGGTAAGCACTATGCTTTACATATCGAATGAAAGATAAGTTAAAATTATGGGAAAATATAAAACATGAAATTACGACGAAACAGTAGGCAATACCAACTCACTATGAGCGAATTTAACCATCACAAATATATGCATTCGCGTAAGAAAAATTATCTAATTTGCAAGTAGACATTTTGTTAAGTATACTGACTGTTTAATTTGTTAATGTTTTATAATAAAATGCTAAGTAATAAATCGACAAACTCAAGTTTTGAGGTTATAAATATGTTATAAAAACCACAGAGTAAAAATTTCATAATTTTCATAATCCTATGTTTACATTTTTATGGCCTTATTCCGTGACTCTATGCGTCATATTTAGTACTGGCCAGTTCGATATTTAAATAAATTCGAATAGAATTTGTTTTAAAATCGATTCCGATTCGATTAATCATCCGATTCCGTGTGTTTGAAATAAGGCTATCAACTTTTTTTTTCTTGCAATTTGACAGTTCCTTATTCAAATTACTTTGCAGCATAGGTTTCAAAACCTATGATGCAAAGTACCACTTACATCCCGGGTTTTAGGGTTGTATGAACCACTTACTGAGCATGAGATATGTAAAAAATATTTGCGGATCGCCGTAATATTTTTGGATTAAAATATATAGCAAAACCTTTCGCAGATATAGATTAAAGACAACGATCGGGACTGCCACCTTAACGTGCTTTCGAGGAGAGGAATCTTTTATTTTATTATACAGGGTGCAAAAAAATGTACTTATTATATTCCTTCAAACCACATGTCACAAAAATTTTATCTCGAAAATAATTTTTGCCTTTTCCATACAAAGATGCTCTCCGGGATCTGCAGTTTTGTATGGAAAAGGCAATTTTTTCTTCCAGCGAAAATTTTTGTGAAACTTTGGGAAAGTTGTTTGGTATCATTAGTAGAACATGTGGTTTAAAGGAACCTAGTACTTTTTTTACACCCTGTATAATATCAGGTGATGATGCTGCAGCCCTACAATGTCCTAATCAACTGAGGAAAACTCACAAAATAGTACATTGACAAATACCAACTTTCGCGATTTAAACTTCTATACATACTTACTAGTACTACGTAGTGCACCGCGTTTAAAGATGACGTCACTGCGAGCGATTGAATATTGGGCCGTCTGCCACTCTCTTCGTGGGGAAGAGCTCACTTTGAGCTTTAATATCTCAGTCATTAATAAAGATATTAAAAAACTAAAAACAGAATAATTTTCCTAATTTTTTGGAGAATTTTTCCAGATATTAAAAAAAAAGAAGGCGCAAGGTCCATTCTGCGTTGCTAATTACACGACTTCTGTTACTTTCTATCATGAGGGAACAGAAATGGATGGCGACAATTTTAGTTCAGAGTTTAGACTTAGTTAAATCGTGTCCTCACTGAATCGACAGACACGAGTTTTATGCATAATTATTTGTTTGTTCGTTTGTTTAAAAGTAATATTTTTTTTTATAATTTCTAATGTTTAGCAAGTACCGAAAAAAGAAACGAAACATTTAGTTAACCTTCACTAAGTAGGTATACGGTGTTATATAGTTAAAATATTTACTTGTTACTTGACGTGATATGTATGACGAATGATGGATGGATGTATCACAGAAATGTAGCTTTATGAATAATATTTTCGATAAAATGAATTTAATATGTTACTTAAAATAATACCATGTTTCAGTTTTAAACATGTACCATCATTAGAATAGTATAGTACTTTAACAAGCAGTTCTGTCTGTGTTTTATCGATTTGCTTAGCTACTGTAACTAGTTCTAAAGTATACTCAAGTCTCAATTTTCTTTTATAAGTAACTTCAGCAGCTATTATAGAAAACTTTTGGAGCTGTTAATCGAAACTGTAATAATTAATTCAAATTAGACTTGTAGGTTGTAGACGTATAAATAAAACACTGCGAAAGGAGGGCTGATAAATTATTCTAGACTAGCTTTCTCTCCTGCTGTTTCACTCTTTATTTGTTAGAAAAAGGGAGTCTTTTACAGTGGAAATTACCTGTCCTATTCCTTGTCTTGTCCAGCCATTGGTGATCGACTTCTAGGGGTTGCCTAGCAAACAGCACTATGGCCAAAGTTGCAAAATTTTAGATGTGATCATATTAAATTATGTCACACATTGGTGCGCCTAGTTAGTATTCCATTCGGGTGTTTATTTTTACGTTTTTCTATCCTGTGCTTTTCCAGGTTTTGGTTTCAGACCACTGAATAATTCCAGACCGAAATATATATCCATATTCTGTCGCTCCGCTCACGATAACAATAATTATGACAAATTTTCACATTTACCTATAATATTCGTTTAAGTTCATTCATCATCATCATCATCATCAGCCACAACAGTCCACTGCTGGACATGGGCCATCTGGTTTTTTTTTGGGGTATATGCCATACTCACCAGGCTTGGCAGGCGGGTTGGTGAGCGCAGTAGGTAGAAGTTTTTCCATTCACAGGGAACACTGCTGCCCATTCCCTGGATTCATCCCTTAGTCGCCTTTTACGACACCCGCAGGAAGTTATGGGTGATGCTATTCTAACCCGGCACCACACAGGTATTCGTTTAAGTAGGTACAGGTAATTATTCTACGTGCCTATGATATAGTCTCAAGGACACTGGTTGGTGTTCAAGGGTATTGCTACCTGGAAAACGGTATAATTTTGTTCGATTCCCGCATTTGGCCTCAGAATAATAATGCGGTTCAGGTCAAATGTACAGTTTTTTTAAAGATGTGTCTCTATTCCCCTGGTGTGTCCCCTCGTGTCCCTGCATCTGATATATCGGCATTAGAAATTCTTATTAAACTAACTGTTTTTGAACGCTGTTTTTCTTATGTCCTTAGCCAGGGGCGATAGTAAATACATTCATGTAACAGCTAGATCTCTTTCTAGTTCTAGGATACTGTAAAAAAACCGATACTACAGCAACATACAGTCCTATTTGAAATATCCCTCAAAATGTGCCATGCCATGTCCATCCGTGCTAACATCATGGTCAGCAAGCACGAATCTTCTTAGTTTTCGTACAACTACATGCCTGTTATATGCCAACCAAACTAGAAACTAAAGTCACAATTTTACTGCGGTGTTCTTATATGTAGGTAGGTACTACCTAAAAGCACAGCCCGCCGCGTTTATCATACTTAAGTCATCTCATCTGTGCTAAAAGCTAGATATTTTTATTTTACGTCAAAGCAGTAAAATACTTTATTGTAATAAAAGTGAGATTTGCATTTTATTTTATCCCCCTATTTATTTGGTTTTAACGAGCAATTAATTCAAAAGTGTTAATTTGTTTACACTAGAGTCCGGTGTTTTGTCTACTGAGAATAAAAGCATTTTAGATAATTGTTTGTTAATTGAATCTCACTTCGCAACTGGATAAATAAAGTTTATTACTGCGTTACTTTTTCTGATTAAGTTAGCTGGAAAATTGAGTGCACACTAAAATTTATTGCTCTTATAGAAATGTAATTGTCTAAAAAGTCGCAGTGAAGTTCTACACCCTTTGGAAAAAGATCCTAAGGTACATTTAAGGTGTTTATACTGTCGTACCTCGGAAATAATCAATCAAAATTTGAATAAGAATGAAAAAGAATATATTTTTCAAATAAATTCGTTGTACATTGTCACGCTATGGTTTAGTATTGTAATTATTTTAGTAAGTTGCCTAGAAATACCTACAATATTAAATTTCCAATGGTAAGGGTTGTGAGGGTTTTTTGTGTTTTAGTTAAGAGTATTTAGTAGCAATAGCAAGCTTTTAAACATAAACTTGTCATGTGCAAATATAAGCCTTGTCTGTCCTATTAGGAAAAGTAAAATTCTAAACGCATATTCAAAATCCGGTTTCAATGATTGTGTACTTTTGAGATGTTACTCAACGAAGACTGGTGCCGACATCAGTAAAATAATCAGATTTTTCACGATTGTATTACTAATTAGATAGGCTTGATATCCCTAATTTCTGGTACATATAGGTATTGGCTCTTGTTCCTCAGTGGGTACCTATAATGATAATGAGCTACTGATGATGATTAATTTGATAAGTTAAATAAATTTTGGTGAATTTAATTTACATATACTTCAGTAGCATCTACTGAATTTTCGATAAATTATGTTTCAAACGAAATAACACTATTTGACTGTAGGTGCGTATGGTGCTATATCAAAATTGCGTTTTTCCGCTGATCGTTGCGCGAATGTACTTTAAAATAACAACCCAAGAAGTACTCTCAAAAGGAAAAGGAATGCAAAATTACAGTAGTAATGAGTAATTTTTTGCGTCTCTAGCCACTCGTTCATCAAGGTTCATGAAGTTGTTCGCCGACTAATAGCGTAATATTAAAATGACATTACTCGACTTGTATTGCTTTGCTATAAAACATTTTGCGGTTATAGGTATGTACCTACTTAGTTTTTTACAAACATACATAAATCCTTATCAGCCTATGTAACGTTTTTGTAGAAAAAAAAAGGATATCTAAAATTGATTTATTTGTTTTGAGTTTCTCTGTAACAAACAAACGCAGTTATAAAGATTTTTTTTACAAAATTTTCTTATAAACTCATAAGACTAGTGTAGATGTTTAGCACTCCAATTAATTTACAAAACTAAGTATACCGGTAAACTAAAAAGCTCGAAAGTAATCGCGAGAGCTTATTATTTCATAAAACCACTCTATAATATTGTAAATTGTAATCACAATTTCTTACGAAGCGAAAGCTAAGTTTCTCAATAAACGTCGGTAATGCTACGTAGTTGCGACATTCGCATTCACACATGTCGAAGTTTTTAAATGTAATCTTGATATTAATGATACCACCCGCGCCGCCCGCGCCCCCGCCATGTAGGGTTGCTATATAACCGCCAAGCTTCAAATAGCCCTGCCAATCGAATTTAGAAGCTTTTTTTTCAAATCGAAATCAACCTGTGTGGGACTTCATTTCTAGTGCCTGATTGTAAGCGTAACATACAAATGCACAATTCTATTCTGATAGAACTGAACTGAATGTCTGACACGATCAGAAGGAAATCAAGCGCAGGACTTACTATTTAAATGCCCATCCGATAACAGAGATGTACAATCAGAAGATCAGCCCCCAATAAATGTCCTAACCATACTAGAAACATAATCACGAAGTCGTTGTCCTTTGTCGGGAACCGAACACAAAACCTCCAGATCGCGAGCCCAGGCTGGAACCACTGGAACACGTGGGCAGTACATCATCAGTCAGAATAATACAGACAAGAGCCGTAAAATGTAAACAGACAATAAAAGAGTTGACTCACTCATGTATATGAAACAGCTCGGAACGGAAATTGCTAAAGCTAAAAATAAAATTTGAAAGGGGCTGTTTTTAAGTCGCAGTGTAAGGGATTAGGGAAAGTAATTTAAGACACTTTTTAGCAATAAGAGAAACAAAATCTCTACAATATGTGAAAAATCAATATCCTCACCTCATATCAGAATGGTCTCAGTTCTGACTTGCATAATAAAAATGTCTTTGCTCTCTCATTTTGATTAAAGTTTATTTACGACTTGGCTGTTTATTTACAACGTAATATTCTTTTCAAATGTAATATTCTTTTCAAAATATGTCCGCCAGATTCGAAGCCATTTCGTCTTGATTCTGGAAATAAATGTTAATCGTGATTGATAATACCCAGTGATGTAGTCAGCTCTGTTCGCTCCGTAACTCCGTAGTTAGTTTCGCCCACGTAATATCAATCTGTTATATTGTACCGTTATGAAAACTGACCTATGTCTATCTCCAGTGTTTAAACTTCTTTGCAAAAAGAAAACTTAAATTAGCATGTTACACATTGCAAACGTTCAAACGGTGAAAGAATTTTTAATATCGGTTCATATCTAAGTTTATCGATACAAACACAGACTTAGATTGCAAACATAACAACATTTATGCGGTTGGTCGCTGTAAATAGACTTTTCTTTGAAACATTGAATAAAGCTAATGTGAATATAATCTGCGTCATACCCTTGAATTTAATCATTGCATACAGAATTGCAGTGCATATATTTTTAGCATAAAATAACAAACTTATCAATGTTATCTTATTTTTATAGTAAAGGTGAAATTGCGGACGAGATATCTAAATCATTTTAATGGACATAAAGACAGTGTTAAAGTACAGAAATTAGTGATGTATCATTCGTAAAAATGCGTCTGTAACCATTGCGAGGCAGCCAGAATGATAGACGTTTAATAAGAGCCGTTATAAAAAAACTGTACTATATTGTTGTAGAGTGACGGTATCAGCAGTATCAGCCTATTGTTTAAAAAATATAAAACGAATCCTTTCCTTTGTATCTTATATGTAATGTAAAAAAATGCGTGTTCAAACATGTTATACGAAAGTAGTAACTTTGTACATAAGACATTTATTTTAGAAAATGTTAAGCTAAACTTGGGTATTTTGTGTGAAACAGTTTTGTCTGATTTCACGACTTTACATTTTTAAGATACATTTATGAATGCTTTGTCCATATTAAATAATCACGGCGGTAACCCTAGCGCCAGAAATTACGCACAGTTTCAGCGACTCGTTCCATGTTCATCATTATTACTAACGATGACATATGGCCGCGCATATTTCTAGTAAACGGCTACATGTAATGTCCTACAATAGCTCATAATAAGCTGAATTGATTCGAGATGCATGCTTGTCCGTCACTGGGGCTTCTCAAGCGTATACAATTGATTCGTCCAATCTTCTGACGTCCTCGTAATCTATTTCCTTCTTAAGGCGTGTCCTCTCGGCGAAGATTGGGATCATCGCGTTTATCCAATTTAAAGTGATTGAAAAGCAAAGGTGCGACCCGATCCTGACCATCTTAACATGTCACGTATTACTGCATGCGACGCAGTATATTGCTATGATATGATATTATGTCGTGGCGGCGTTGTTGTATGGCATTCTTGCGCTCATTGGTTTGATTTAAATGTTGTCGTCTTGATAAATGATAGCCTGTAAATTGTTTGCATCATCAATCAACGTAGGAGCTACCTATAAAATAGTATTCAAATCAAAGGGTATGTTTTAAACGCGATGTATTGTTGCAGTTGCGAAGGATGCAAGGGTTTCTTCAAGCGGACGGTGCGGAAGGACCTGACGTACGCTTGTCGTGAGGAGCGCAACTGCATCATCGACAAGCGGCAGCGGAACCGGTGCCAATACTGCCGCTACCAGAAGTGCCTCGCGTGCGGCATGAAGAGAGAGGCTGTCCAAGAGGAGCGGCAGCGGGCCGCGCGCGGGGCGGAGGACGCACACCCCAGCAGCTCGGTGCAGGTAATGGTACTGTCACACTTTATTTGATTCCAATATATATTTGATTTTTAAGTAAGTGCGTTGTCAAGTCATTTGATAGTCATTCTGATGTTCCAGTTTTAAATTATCAAATAAGCCTTTTATGGAACGACCACTGACAAAAACCGCAACCTGGACGGACTCCTAACGTGGCACATCAACGGCATTCGGCATGCAAGTTACTTAGATCGTATCGTTCATGCTGAAATACTAAAGCCAATACGTAGCGAAGCCACAGTCTTTATTTTTGAGGAAATAACATTGAAAAAACATCAGATAACGTGCACCGAGTTTTACACTGTAGCGAAACACGTAGGAATAACTTTTCTGTTCAACACGAAACTACTAAATTGGATTCTGAAAGTTTTCTGATATATGTTTGTGATAAAGTCCTCGTACATATGTTATAATAAATGCCCTTTTCCTCCTAATCATCTTTGTGTGTGGGGAATTTATTATCAGTATAATCTGAGTATACTTACCATACTTTATTTATAGCTTTGTTTGTTGTCTAGAAAAACCCGGTAATGTGAAATATCTGAGACTGATGTTCGATCTAATAAGTCTATAGTTGCTTGCCATATTCTACTTCTTAGCAGATGGTAATCTGATTGATCTGTCTGCAATGACTTACCCCAATTAAAAACAATAACTCATGGTTCCCCGCCAGGAATTGAACCCAGGACCTCAAATCGAAAAAAATGTCGTCGCACATTATAATGAACATCCGCCATATAGCGATAATCTTACGTTCAGTATCAATTAATTTAAACTTGTGCCAATATTTTCTTATCAGACGTCGTTATCTCATTAATTAGCTTGGAAATATCGGCAATAATTTACAGCTAAAACAAAATTATCTAAGCAAATATCGATGTTTTGTTTGAGATTCTCTTTTGTTTCTCTTCTAAGCGCGATGACGCGTGTTTTCGGTGAAATAATGGCGTAAATTTGATGCTAACGTATCAAAATTCAGTAAGAAAATAGTCATATTTACATAGGTTTAAAAAAATCTTCATAGAAAAACTGCCTCTGTGGAAAAACATCCACTAACTATGATGTGTTAAAATAAGTAAGAAGTTTAAATTCGCCATGTCGACTACTCGGTAGCTCAATTGGCAGAGCGAAGGAACGCCATTCCCAAGATCACAGGTTCACATTCTGCCCGTGGCGAATTTTTAATTTCTAACTAATCATATTTATGCCTCTGTGGTTTTGGTTAGAGCTTTATTTTGGGTTTATGAGTTCATGGGTATCGATCGATTCCAAATTCCTTCAATAATGTCACCCACATATCATTATGCGTACAAATCACCAAAATGAGTACATGACCATAAACCACAGAAAGGGCTTTATGAAAACAGGTGATTTCAAGGTGTGCCATTAGATTTTATATGACGGAGTCATGCGAAAATATACCGGGTGCGAAAGAAAAGGGCTAAATGTATTTACATTTAAATCCTTTTTAAAATAATGTAATTGGACAACTGAAACTGTAAAACAATCCCATTGCGATCATCCATATTCGTAGAACTTTACCTAAAGTGCCTAGTATTCTATGAATCTCTTATTCTGATTAGAAAGTATGGCTGTTACAAACAAGAATATATCAGTTGCAGGACCGATTATTCACATACTCATCCGACAGCACAGTATAAATCATCTAACGGTTATAAGTCAATCAGGTTATCAGTCTGCTGCAATGTCTCATCCAAATTAGAAAACCCAAAGGAACTGTATCTTGTCTTCGGGATTTTAAACCATGACTTCTTCCAGGTCAGTCCACTAGGCTGCGAAAGTAGGGTCTTTCAAATATTATAGGTATTTATCATACATTACACCTTGTATATCAGCCAGTGTTGTCTTTATCGACATTTTAACCTGAGTCTGACGAATATCGATATAACCTTTTATAGCTCTAGGGCGAACCGTTATAAACGGAATGATTTGGTAAATATTTACGTTGGGGTTTTTAATCTCGGAGGGTGTACGAAGGTGAAATTTTACACTTTAGACTACACGTAATACTGTGAAGGTCAAACCATCGCATCGGTAGTTTTGCACGGATTTTACCTTCGACAGAAAAGTTTGGTTGACATGACGCATTTTGAGGAAAACACTGTATGTAAATGATGTGATTTTATGGGTTTGATTTTAAAGAAAGGAAGTTGGACAAGCCCAGGGAAGAGTTGTGGAGGGACCTGAGAAAGACCTTTGTCCATCAGTTGAACATTAACGGCTATACAAGACAACAGAACAGAACGTTGAAAGATAGGAATGGTTTCCTATAGAACTAGATTTATTTTACTTTTTTTTTCTTAGAACCTTTCATCGAATGCAATCATACTACGTATTTTATTAATATTAATCAAGGATATCTGTCCCCAGGAGCTGTCAATCGACCGACTTCTGGAAATGGAGTCTTTAGTGGCCGATCCGAGCGAAGAATTTCAATTCCTACGTGTGGGTCCTGACAGTAATGTCCCACCGCGCTACCGAGCACCAGTATCCAGTCTTTGCCAGATAGGTGAGTGCGAGAGATCAATTCAGATGCGCATAAAATCACTAAATCTTGACTAAAATTGTCACCTGTCATTTTCTATCCTGAGAGAACAGAAAGGGACGGCAGTAATTTTAGTCAAGATTTAGTTCAATCTTGTCCTCACCGAATCAATAGCATAGATACTTGCAGCAGCCTGTTTTACATAATGCCATAGCAAGTACGACTATAAGCAAGTCCTGATAAAAACAGAGCCAAACTGCAAATGCAATTCGATGTCGAAAGCACAATTAAAAACCTGTTACTCCCAGACTGCAAATTAAAGTATTTTCCTTAAAAAGCAAAAAAACAATCCTTACGTCAAATATAGGCATAAGTATAAAATTAAACAATGTATGTATGCAAATAACGAGTTTCAATGTAAATCATAAACTTAAACACACAAAGCGAACGTGCGCGTTCGATAAAGCGAGAAAATGTGCACCGACTTGTCCCGGTGAAACGAATGACAACTTCGAGTCGACCTATCTACGCATGTGTGCTATAAACATTATCAGACATACATTGCTTCTTAAAAGCAACGACTCAGATAGAATACTGCATAATTTTCTAGGAATTGACAATCTTCCACTGCTTTTTCGAAGTCGCCAATTAGCCTGTCAAAAATGTTGAGAAAGGCAAATTCTTCCCAATGTGGTAGAGGCCCATGTCCAGCAGTGGCGGCTGATGATGATGTTTTATGTGATGATGTTGCAATGTAACTACGCTCTCCCATCCACCGGCTAAGCATATCAAGTATCTTTACAGTGGGAGGCCCATGACTAGTGCACTGTTGTGACTACAATAGTTTTAACGCAAAACGCAGCAATGAACAACATGCCCCTCGTTGAAATCGCACGTCTGGATACATCGATTAGCAAATCTTCCAGCTCACTTGCAATGTCTATTATCTTATAGAGCGAAATTGCTACATGCAAGGCTGCCCCTGCTCATTGAGTCGTGAATT
>JARACY010006015.1:0-19280 GCA_029255725.1 Scrobipalpa atriplicella
CGCCTGTTACAGCTTCTGGTATGGTTGGTTTGTTGGTTTGAATTAGACAGTGAGCGGATTGACGGCTTAACGTGCCTTCTGAGCACCGGAATCGTTTACCTTGAATGAAAATTAAGTGATTCAGCCTGCAATGTCCTAATTAAACTGCCGAAAATCTCACAAAGTGAGAAATTAACAAATATCAACTTCGCGTTCCCCCCTGGGAATCGAACCCAGAACCTCCGGAACGAGAGGCCCATGGCTTAGACCACTAGACCACGGAGCGGAGGTAGTTACGCAATTAATGTCACGCATAATGATGCATAACACCATGCACGTCATATACCGGCTCTCAAATACAAGCGTCCGCGTGTGTGTGACGTCACGCGTTAGTTATGACGTCATAGCTCGCCGTCGCGCGTAGGATCTGTCAACGTCACAAACATGCGGTAAGGGAGGGATATGCATTGGTAATGTCAGGATTATGACAATGGTGTTAATTCAGGACGCACTGGCCTCAATTCACGCCGTCCAGTACTAATTCTAATTCTTAGTAGCGCTGTCACTTTCTTAAATTTGACATAGAACAGGATAGAAAACAAACACGTGATTTTGACATTCTTAATTTGGACATACGGTGCTTTAAATAAGGAATGACCATAGAGCGTGCTCACTAATTTTAATTAATTTAAGCAGACTTATGTCAGATAAGAAATGTCAAACTCACGTATTGTTTGCTATCCTGTTCTTATGTCAAAGTTAAGAAAGTGACAGCGCTAGCTAATAATTAGAATTAGTAACTGGACGGCGTGAATTGAGGCTAATGTCTGACTGAATATGACAAAAGTCGGATATTTTTTTTGTATAATAACCTTATACTTGCTTACCCGTGTGGTGCCGGGTTAGAATAGCATCACCCCATAACTTGCCCGTGTGGTGCCGGGTTAGAATAGCATCACCCATAACTTGCCCGTGTGTTGCCGGGTTAGAATAGCATCACCCCATACTTGCCCGTGTGTTGCCGGGGTTAGAATAGGCATCACCCCATAACTTTGCCCGTGTGGTGCCGGGTTAGAATAGCAATCACCCCATAACTTGCCCGTGTGTTGCCGGGTTAGAATAGCATCACCCCATAACTTGCCGTGTGTTGCCGGGTTAGAATAGCATCACCCCATAACTTGCCCGTGTGGTGCCGGGTTAGAATAGCATCACCCCATAACTTGCCCGTGTGGTGCCGGGTTAGAATAGGCATCACCCCATAACTTGCCCGTTGTGGTGCCGGGTTAGAATAGCATCACCCCATAATTGCCCGTGTGGTGCCAGGTTAGAATAGCATCACCCCATAACTTGCCCGTGAGGTGGCCGGTTAGAATAGCATCACCCCATAACTTGCCCGTGTGGTGCCGGGTTAGAATAGCATCACCCCATAACTTGCCCGTGTGGTGCCGGGTTAGAATAGCATCACCCCATAACTTGCCCGTGTGGTGCCGGGTTAGAATAGCATCACCCCATAACTTGCCCGTGTGGTGCCGGGTTAGATAGCATCACCCCATAAATTCCTGTGGGTGTCGTAAAAGGCGACTAAGGGATAAATCCAGGGAATGGGCAGCAGCGTTCCCTGTGAATGGAACACTTGTACTGCGCTCACCAACCCGCCTGCCAAGCGTGGTGAGTATAGCATATACCCCCAATGTTGGGCAGGTCCATGTCCAGCAGGCTGATGATGATGATGCTTATGCTTACATTACTAAACAAGACAAATGTATTTAAGATTTTCATTGATACACAAAGCTTTTTTTAAAAGCATTATATTTAATTACAATTTAAAATTAGTTAGACGTGTCACATATTACCTTAGAATCTCACAATTATATTTTATTTTAAATCATTTTATTTTAATACGTTAAAAATTTCTAAACTCAATTTTATTTTGTTACAGGTAAATACTCATTTCGGGCGTTTCTAAAACGGATGGAACACTGAACCCCAAATGGCTTGGACGGAACGAGGTTGTTTGGTCATTATCAGGTAATACTTACTGAAAATGTCATAAATGATAAAGTGCACGTATGGATGCTGCTTCTAATAAAACAAAATGAAACAATTTTTTTTTTGTTTTTTTTTTTTTTTAAGCCTTGAATAAGGCTAAATGAAGGAGCTCGCTTATTGACGATAGACTGACATAGACTGACCCATCACTGAAAACAATCTTTTCTGCCTTAAAATATGTAAAGAGTACCTATTTAGGAGATTCCTTGAGACAGGTGTTGTGACCAAGGGTCAAGGGACCGAGGTCCGACTGTACGAGTGTGGAATATGCAGATCGCCGTGCAAACTTCGATACCGCGTTTCAGGACTGTTGTATCTTGGATGTGGCGCCATCTATGTGCGCTACAAATACATATTTACAACATGTTTATTTAAACATCGTTTTTACCTGTTTATTTATACGACATTGGAATAAACTCAACCTTGGACCAAGTATTGCTTTACTATTGTTGGACCGCGCGACAAGTGCTGACATTTGATACAGACTGAGTAGGTTAACAGAATAGTTGCCAGCTTAGAGAATTAGCTACCAATTTGGAATTTTCCACGCTGATTTGTGGGGCAAATTCTGAGAGTGGCAAAAAATCATAGAGTTAATTCCTATTTATTTATATATTTATGACCTGTGGTGTGCCACTACTGGGCGATTTTCTCCCTTCCTTCCACTTTTCACGATCCATTGATAGAACCCGCTAATCCATGACACCTCACTATTTTAAAATGAAACTTTCAATTGATTTATGGATAGATTATCACTATTTTAGAGACTTTTCATTGTAACTAATGTCGAATTATCCTTTTTTCCAGAGTAATAATTTTTTGAAATATGATTTATTACAATACAATACAATACAAATATACTTTATTGCACAAAAAACACAGAAATTACAAATTGATTACACAGAGAAGTAGTACAATTGGCGGCCTTATTGCTAAGGTAGCAATATCTTCCAGGCAACCAGGCAGTAGGAGACAGCGGAATAGAAAATATTGACGCGGGTCAGTGCAACAAAACTAAATTAACATTTATAAATACTTAAGATTATAAACAAATACCTATACAATTACTATAAACTATCTAAATAATATAAATATATATAGTGGGACATCCCAGGCTAACAAAAAAAAAAAAAAAAAAAAAAAAAAAAAAAAAAAAAAAAAAAAAAAAAATATATATATTTATATATTATAATAAAAATATATAATACATGCATACCATACATACTATACATTTCATACACAACTGAATGGAGAAAAAATAAATCGTGACGAAAGTCATAATGCGCAACCATAACCACATTCCCGTTCATAGTGACAACGCAAAAGATTTTTAAAGCCTTTCCAGAGTTTTAGCCACTCGGATTGAGGACGGCAAACTGTTCCACAAGCGAACAAGCCTGGACGACAAAAGACTGGCTGTAGAATTGCGTTTTGTGACTCGGGCACTCGAGTAGCATTTCATTACAAAAGGTCGTAAGTCACAAGTTCGTCCGTGTGTAACTTTCCCTATGCCAAGAACAAAAAAAAAGTGACAACTTGATTGATTGTCAGTTTTATTTTTGTATGCATAGGCAAAGGATTTTGTGACAGAAAACCGAACTCTGTCCAAAAAATCATTTTTTTAAAATAACTCAATGGAGGGCCATTTTTTTTATTATTTTACGCATGGCAACATTATCAAGACCGGTTGGTGCGTCTTGGCGAGATGTTGAGATGTTTCGCAGATCGTGTTACAAGTCGGTTTTTTTTTACTAAAAGGTCTATTTCGATTAGGTATATTGCTATAGTGACAGGTTGAAACCCTCGGATCCCTTAGCT
Organism: Scrobipalpa atriplicella; assembly: GCA_029255725.1. Classification (NCBI taxonomy): domain Eukaryota; kingdom Metazoa; phylum Arthropoda; class Insecta; order Lepidoptera; family Gelechiidae; genus Scrobipalpa; species Scrobipalpa atriplicella. The sequence continues at coordinate 3,847 of JARACY010006015.1, forward strand.
GATTTTTACAGCAGGCCCGCGAGGAGATGCAGCTGGCACATTCTATGTTTTTTCTATCTCTCCCAGTCCAGCATGGAAGTATTTCCTGGTGAAAGATATTCAGTTTCTTTGACTAAGTAACCCCAATCGGTTTCTAGAATCGATCGTACGACCTCAACACATGTAGTCACTCTACAATCAAACTATCGAAATAGACCTTTTAGTAAAAAAAAACCGACTTGTAACACGATCTGCCGAAACATCTCAACATCTCGCAAGACGCACCAACCGGTCTTGATAATGTTGCCATGCGTAAATAATAAAAAAAATGGCCCTCCCATTGAGTTATTTTAAAAAAATGATTTTTTGGACAGAGTTCGGTTTTCTGTCACAAAATCTTTGCCTATGCATACAAAAATAAAACTGACAATCAATCAAGTTGTCACTTTTTTTTTGTTCTTGGCATAGGGAAAAGTATACACACGGACGAACTTTGAGACTTACGACCTTTTGTAATGAAATGCTACTCGAGTGCCCGAGTCACAAAACGCAATTCTACAGCCAGTCTTTTGTCGTCCAGGCTGTTCGCTTGTGGAACAGTTTGCCGTCCTCAATCCGAGTGGCTAAAACTCTGGAAAGCTTTAAAAATCTTTTGCGTTGTCACTATGAACGGGAATGTGGTTATGGTTGCGTCATTAATGACTTTCGTCACGATTTATTTTTCTCCATTCAGTTGTGTATGAAAGTATAGTATGTATGGTATGCATGTATTATATATTTTTATTATATATATAAATATATATATTTTTTTTTTTTTTTTTTTTTTTTTTTTTTTTTTTTTTTTTTTTTTTTTTTTGTTAGCCTGGGATGTCCCACTATATATATTTATATTATTTAGATAGTTATAGTAATTGTATAGGTATTTGTTTATAATCTTAAGTATTTATAAATGTGAATTTAGTTTTGTTGCACTGACCCGCGTCAATATTTTCTATTCCGCTGTCTCCTACTGCCTGGTTGCCTGGAAGATATTGCTACCTTAGCAATAAGGCCGCCAATTGTACTACTTCTCTGTGTAATCAATTTGTAATTTCTGTGTTTTTTGTAGCAATAAAGTATATTTGTATTGTATTGTATTGTAATAAATCATATTTCAAAAAATTATTACTCTGGAAAAAAGGATAATTCGACAAAGTTACAATGAAAAGTCTCTAAAATAGTGATAATCTATCCATAAATCAATTGAAAGTTTCATTTTAAAATAGTGAGGTGTCATGGATTAGCGGGTTCTATCAATGGATCGTGAAAAGTGGAAGGAAGGGAGAAAATCGCCCTGTAGTGGCACACCACAGTTCATAAATATATAAATAAATAGGAATTAACTCTATGATTTTTTGCCACTCTCAGAATTTGCCCCACAATCAGCGTGGAAAAATTCCAAATTGGTAGCTAATTCTCTAAGCTGGCAACATTCTGTAACCTACTCAGTCTGTATCAAATGTCAGCACTTGTCGCGCGGTCCAACAATAGTAAAGCAATACTTGGTCCAAGGTTGAGTTTATTCCAATGTCGTATAAATAAACAGGTAAAAACGATGTTTAAATAAAACATGTTGTAAATATGTATTTGTAGCGCACATAGATGGCGCCACATCCAAGATACAACAGTCCTGAAACGCGGTATCGAAGTTTGCACGGCGATCTGCATATTCCACACTCGTACAGTCGGACCTCGGTCCCTTGACCCTTGGTCACAACACCTGTCTCAAGGAATCTCCTAAATAGGTACTCTTTACATATTTAAGGCAGAAAAGATTGTTTTCAGTGATGGGTCAGTCTATGTCAGTCTATCGTCATAAGCGAGCTCCTTCATTTAGCCTTATTCAAGGCTTAAAAAAAAAAAAAAAAACAAAAAAAAAAATTGTTTCATTTTGTTTTATTAGAAGCAGCATCCATACGTGCACTTTTCATTTATGACATTTTCAGTAAGTATTACCTGATAATGACCAAACAACCTCGTTCCGTCCAAGCCATTTGGGTTCAGTTGTTCCATCCGTTTTTAGAAACGCCCGAAATGAGTATTACCTGTAACAAAATAAAATTGAGTTTAGAAATTTTTAACGTATTAAAATAAAATGATTTAAAATAAAATAATAATTGTGAGATTCTAAGGTAATATGTGACACGTCTAACTAATTTTAAATTGTAATTAAATATAATGCTTTTAAAAAAAGCTTTGTGTATCAATGAAAATCTTTAAATACATTTGTCTTGTTTAGTAATGTAAGCCTAAGCATCATCATCATCAGCCTGCTGGACATGGACCTGCCCAACATTGGGGGTATATGCTATACTCACCACGCTTGGCAGGCGGGTTGGTGAGCGCAGTACAAGTGTTCCATTCACAGGGAACGCTGCTGCCCATTCCCTGGATTTATCCCTTAGTCGCCTTTTACGACACCCACAGGAATTTATGGGGTGATGCTATTCTAACCCGGCACCACACGGGCAAGTTATGGGGTGATGCTATTCTAACCCGGCACCACACGGGCAAGTTATGGGGTGATGCTATTCTAACCCGGCACCACACGGGCAAGTTATGGGGTGATGCTATTCTAACCCGGCACCACACGGGCAAGTTATGGGGTGATGCTATTCTAACCCGGCACCTCACGGGCAAGTTATGGGGTGATGCTATTCTAACCTGGCACCACACGGGCAAGTTATGGGGTGATGCTATTCTAACCCGGCACCACACGGGCAAGTTATGGGGTGATGCTATTCTAACCCGGCACCACACGGGCAAGTTATGGGGTGATGCTATTCTAACCCGGCACCACACGGGCAAGTTATGGGGTGATGCTATTCTAACCCGGCAACACACGGGCAAGTTATGGGGTGATGCTATTCTAACCCGGCAACACACGGGCAAGTTATGGGGTGATGCTATTCTAACCCGGCACCACACGGGCAAGTTATGGGGTGATGCTATTCTAACCCGGCAACACACGGGCAAGTTATGGGGTGATGCTATTCTAACCCGGCAACACACGGGCAAGTTATGGGGTGATGCTATTCTAACCCGGCACCACACGGGCAAGTTATGGGGTGATGCTATTCTAACCCGGCACCACACGGGTAAGCAAGTATAAGGTTATTATACAAAAAAATATCCAGCTTTTGTCATATTCAGTCAGACATTAGCCTCAATTCACGCCGTCCAGTTACTAATTCTAATTATTAGTAGCGCTGTCACTTTCTTAACTTTGACATAAGAACAGGATAGCAAACAAATACGTGAGTTTGACATTTCTTATCTGACATAAGACTGCTTAAATTAATTAAAATTAGTGAGCACGCTCTATGGTCATTCCTTATTTAAAGCACCGTATGTCAAATTAAGAATGTCAAAATCACGTGTTTGTTTTCTATCCTGTTCTTATGTCAAATTTAAGAAAGTGACAGCGCTACTAAGAATTAGAATTAGTAACTGGACGGCGTGAATTGAGGCCAGTGCGTCCTGAATTAACACCATTGTCATAATCCTGACATTACCAATGCATATCCCTCCCTTACCGCATGTTTGTGACGTTGACAGATCCTACGCGCGACGCGAGCTATGACGTCATAACTAACGCGTGACGTCACACACACGCGGACGCTTGTATTTGAGAGCCGGTATATGACGTGCATGGTGTTATGCATCATTATGCGTGACATTAATTGCGTAACTACCTCCGCTCCGTGGTCTAGTGGTCTAAGCCATGGGCTCTCGTTCCGGAGGTTCTGGGTTCGATTCCCAGGGGGGAACGCGAAGTTGATATTTGTTAATTTCTCACTTTGTGAGATTTTCGGCAGTTTAATTAGGACATTGCAGGCTGAATCACTTAATTTTCATTCAAGGTAAACGATTCCGTGCTCAGAAGGCACGTTAAGCCGTCAATCCCGCTCACTGTCTAATTCAAACCAACAAACCAACCATACCAGAAGCTGTTAACAGGCGGTTTAAAGACCCAGACATTTATACGCCTTCTATAGCCCGGATGGTGTAGAGGATAGGGCCGCGGCCTTCTGTGCAGGAGGTCGTGGTTCGAATCCCACCACGTACCAATGTGTTTTTCGGTTTTCAAATTTCATATGTACGTTTATTCGGCGCTTTTACGGTGAAGGAAAACATCGTGAGGAAACCTGCACACACCTACGAAGAAATTCAAAGGTTGTGTGTAACCTAATCTAGGATTGGGTCTGGTCTCCCTTCTGGGTTGCGGAGGTCAGATGGCAGTCGCTCTGTGTAAAAACCAGTACCCTCGTTCAATCCCCTAGATTAGGTAGCCGACCCCGAGAGATACGGGAAAAAGGCTAGGAAGATGATGATGACATTTATACGCCTTCAAAACTCACCCAATTTCAATGTGAAAGTTGTTCAGTTTCATTGACTGGTATACTTTATTGTGCATATGTCGTGGCCATATCGTAGAATCGACCATATCATGAAATGCTCGACAATTTCATGAAGTGGTCGCATTTCATGAAATGTTTCACCATCCATTGGTCATATCATGATGTGCCTTGGCCAAATCAATGATAAGAAATCGTTTGTCGATATGGTCAACTAAACGCGCTGCTACTTCATCAAATAGTTAACATTATGTTGATCATATCGTAAAATGGTTTCATCAATTACCGATAGAGGCGCTGGAAGCGCTTTGTTTATAAGTCAACATGGCGGCCATTGACAACAATATTTTTTCTCGCAATGAAAAAGAAAATTATAAAATAATTAAAATCATTAAAAAACGAAGAAAGTGATTATATTATTATGATGAAAAAGTACTCGAGTGTTATGCATGTCACGCAGATACCGAGCAAAATGTAAAAAAACCGCAGAGTTTGGAATTTTTACGATATGGCCAATCATGGATGGCAAAATCGTTAAATGTTCACTATTTAATGATCTGGTCAAATTTAGCTGCCCACATCATGAAATGCGACCATTTCATGAAATTTTCGAACATTTCATGAAACGGGCAATTTTACGATATGGCCACGACACACACACTGTAATGAATACACACACACACACACACACACACACACACACACACACACACACACACACGAATACGAATTTAAGTGATACCACAGATAAATACCATCCGTAGCTCGTAGCGTTATTCGTAGCAGATGCGTAGGCACGCTCGTAGCACTTCTAAGTGCATAATCATAACTATTCTATCGGCAGTGCCGCAGAGTTATTAAGTCATTCTAGGTTATGTTATGTGTTCATACATAAAGTCACGCCTCCAACCCTTACGGAGCAGGCAGATGCGTAGGCACGGCGTAGCGCATAACTATAGGCAGTAGTGGAGTATTCGCTTCCATGCTGGACTGGGAGTGATAGAAAAACATAGAATGTGCCAGCTGCATCTCTTCCCGGGCATGCTGTAAAAATCAGCTAAGGGATTCCAGGGTTTCAGTATTGTAATTTAGGTGATGGGCTGACTACCTGTCACTATAGTATCAATATACAGATCAATTTGGAATAACCCTCAAAACTTGTCAGACGTGGCGGAACGACCTTTGTTTAGACTTTAGGTCGTTTACGCTCTGCCTACACCATTAGGGATAAAGGCGTGATTATATGTACGTATGTATGTAGTGGAGTATTTAATTAAGTCATTCTAGGTTATGTGTTCATACATACTGTTACGGGGTAAGCAGAGCGTGAAACGTCTAGTAGTAAGACTAAAATTTGAATAAAACAGAGACAGCAACACAACAGCTGATTATAATTGTGGTGGTTTTATTTTGTATGTATACTCTTTTTTGTAATTATTATTTTTCTTCTTACCTTTTTGATGTGTTGTCAAGTCAAGATTGATAGAATGAATAAATGAAATACGAACCAAGGAAAAAATATCGTTTATTTCAACATAAAAGAAAATCCCTAAAAACTAAAGGTATTTAGCTGTCGTAAAGTGATAATCTTCAGGAGGCGGTAATAATTGTGTCCAACTGACGTATAACGCTCAAAATAAGTCAAATTAAGTTGTAGGGTCCCGACTAAAATATATTTCGTTTCGTGCATTCGATTTATGTGATAAGTTTATAATAAGTCCGTCTGTAATGCCATCCTTTTCTGTTCGCTCGAGATGGAAAGTGACAGGACTAAACTTAAATAAGTTAAAGTGGTTCTGTAACCGAATCGGCAGCACTGTAAGGAACTTACCTGCTTTTTAACCATTTCCCTGGGCATATTGTAAAAAACTTATTAATTACCAGTCACACGACAAACATACATACATACATACATTATAATCACGCCTTTATCCCTAATGGGGTAGGCAGAGCAAAAACGACCTAAACATAGGTTGTTCCGCCACGTCTGACAAGTTTTGAGGGTTAATACAGATGATGATTATGTATATTGCTATAGTGACAGGTTGTCAGCCCATCGCCTAAATTGCAATACACTGAAACCCTTAAATCCCTTAGCTGATTTTTACAGCATGCCCGGGAGGAGATGCAGCTGGCACATTCTATGTTTTTCTATCACTCCCAGTCCAGCATGGAAGAAACACACGACAGGTCCTTAAAATATGCCACCGTTATAAATCTGAAGGGCTTTCGAACGCGTCCTATCATTCAGATCACACCTTTATGTGCAGAACTCTTTAGACAAAACCTCTGAGAGCCCTTGAAAAACGCTGAGCTGGGAAACTGTAAAGAGTCGATTCGATAGATTGTCGATATTTATTTTTAGGGTACAGTTTGATGGCTGTGTTATAAAAATCTGTGACTTAACCTATTCCGACTCTAAGAGACAGTGTTTACTACCTCGATCAGTCAAATTTGTATGGAAAGGATTTTTTTTCATTTAAGGAGGGAAGTACTCTAAATCGGGCTAAACACGGTCCGGCATTTGACTTTGTTTAGTATAGTTAATAGTTGAATTTTCAATAAATCTATATATGGTTAGCTTCTCTAAAATATGGAGAACAACTAGATTCATAGATATAATCTAAAAATACTATGATTACACCAGGAAATCATCAGAAATATCATGAAAAACTGGCGTCTCAATGCCGAATTTGAACAACTGTGACATTTCTATGAGCTTAGAAACAGCAAATGTTATATCGAAATCACCGTATAATTATGAAGAACATCATAATCAACTCTGTATTTCAATACTTTTTGTATACATTGAGATATATGCAAAAATATATGAAATCGGCTTGAAACAGCCCCATGCTAGAAAAGGACAGAGCGCGCATTCTGTCATTGGTTTGAAAGGGACAGTTGCCGCGAGCACATAGACCCTTAATAAAGAAAATCCTGGTGCAAGTTTTTTTTTTTTTTTTTCAATCGTCAACCCAAATTTGGGGACACTTCTGCCAGTGTCGAATGTAGAAGTCTACAGTATTCTTTCTTGAGTAATCTTAACCTAATCCAACCCAGGTACACTAACCTAGCTTAACCTAGAACTCATTAGATTGCGAGTGTGGTACCCACAATCCAATGCTGTATGAAGTTTTACGTGGGAGCTTCGATTCGAAAAATAAAGGATTGCGGTACTTCATTTCTCACTGGGAGTGATATAATAATTATCTGTGGTAAAACCACAGGTAAATCCAACAATTCCTGTTTAAAAAATCGTAGATGTCTTCATTTCGCATCTTAGCGTTAGAGTTAAAAAAATGTATGAAATAATTCGCTTTTTATTTATCTGACAGGATGATCCCTAGGTACCTTGACATAGGCTATTTACTACTGAGTCCGATGATGGTTCACGGAAAAACTCATAATAAGCCGCGGGAGAAACCGTGGCGCAGAAAGCTAGTCTAGTATCGTTATAATTATAAACTCTTTGACACTGGCACAAAGTTTTCTAGTGCCACAATATATAAAAAAAAAGAAAAAAACCTTAACCCGACACGCCCTTCTTGCTTGGCCTCTCTAAATATGTCACGGTTTGTCAAGGGACTTAATCTGACTGAAGTGAACAGAAGATCAATCTCACAACAGAGGGATGGCGGGAAAATCTATTTGCATTTGAATAAGACGCCATCTTGAGACACCAAAATTATTCCTCTCTGTGTCCCTAATACGTAATAAAAGGAATTTGTTCCTTACACCCTGATTGCTCAGTCAATGAAACAGAGCGATTTTCACAAAGAAAAATACATACCTACATACATACATAAAATCACGCCTTTATCCCTAATGGGGTATAGGCAGAGCGAAAACTAACCTAAGGTCGTTCCTCCACGTCTGACAAGTTTTGAGGGTTATTTTATTACAGATGGTTATGTATTTACATTGCTATAGTGACGGGATGTCAGCCCATCGCCTAAATTGCAATACACTGAAACCCTCGAATCCCTTAGCTGGTTTTAATTTCATCGAGAAATGTGTGAATCTACCCATGAAACTGAACAACTTTCCCTAAGGAACATAGGTCATCATTATAAGATTGTTTTAATTTAATTTTATTATCAATCATTTTTATTTTATTTTTTGACATTGTACTAATTGCGACTGCTGTTTTATAGAAGATTAATTTATTCTATTGTATTATTATTGTGCGCTTATCATCGTTTTTTTTTTTTTTGTTGTGACATTGATTTTATTTGAATTTAATTTATTGACTTTTGAATATTTGACCTGATTTATTTTACTTTTAATTGTAATTTTGTTTGTATAAATTGTTTTCAACACATGTCCATGCCTGCAAAGGCAGTATTCAGTGAAACTATCTTATAGCCACTATATCTGCTTACCACTGTACCTGATTGCTTTACATGAATAAATGAATTATGAATTATGAAATACGAAAAAAAAAATTGACTTCCCATACTAAATACGCTATCAGCTGATGCATTTAGTATGAAAGGTCACCATTTTTTTTTTCGTTTTTCGACCTAGGTATGTTCCTTAGGGAAAGTTGTTCAGTTTCATGGGTAGATTCACACATTTCTCGATGCATACCTATACCCTTTCTGTTACACCCTGTATAGGTAGTCTGGCAAGGTAGAATTATTGAGGACAGAATGGGCGCTTTTCCACTAGACGGCACGTCAACGGCAACGGCGACGGCACGGTACCGTCGACGATATCGCAGGTGAGATAATGTATGAAAATCAATGAAATTATATGACACGCTTTTCCACTTGCCGGCACGGCACCGTCACGGCATGTCATCGATTCCCATAGATATTGTCACGTGTTCGTCGCCGTGCTGTCGTCGTTGCCGTTGACGTGACGTCTAGTGGAAAAGCGCCCAGGGAAGCCAGAAAAGTGCCAGGAAGCCATATACGTGTCGCACGCTCTACTACACATGTCATACCTCAACTTTCTATTTGTATATATGTTACAGCCAAAGTGATTAATCTAGATATTATATATAATATCTGGTCATTATTTATAATGTCTGCTCAATTTAGATTAAGTGATAAATGACACAGAATTAATCACTTTAACCAGCTATTATATATAATATCTTTGAAGACTTGGATAATGTAATAAAACAAGTGGGTATAGGTTAGGTTAGGTTAGTTTTTTAGGGAACTAGCTCATATAATATCTTTGAAGACTTGGATAATGTAATAAAACAAGTGGGTATAGGTTAGGTTAGGTTAGTTTTTTAGGGAACTAGGTCATCCCATGCTCTTTGAGACTCAAGTTTATCTGGTACTGGTCTTAGTTGGACCTCAGGACACATTACGGACCATGCTTCCAACGCGTCGCTCAGTCAGTTAAACCGTATTTATTACTTTGACTAACTTCGACCAGCTATTATGAATAGTATCCGGATAAAGTGATTAATTTATCACATTGTCTGGTCAATTTGGTTATTATATATAATGACCAGTCATTATGTATAATAGCTAATTAATCACTATGGCTGTAACATAGATATTGCCTTATTACGTTATTTACTGAAGACTTGGCTACACTGCCTTATCAAAATAAAATTGAAGACTTGGCTAAATGCCTTAATGATAATATACTGAAGACTTGGCTTATGCCTTAAAAATTAACAAATTCAGGATGATGTGAAAAATCAGACGAGGCTGTATGGCTCTGTTCCTTTGCCTATCCTATAATGGATGAATGAATAAAAAAAATAGTTGGACGGATATATCGATGCCTTAAGGTGATTCCTACCGGCAAATGGTTGTTTTTAAATAGTACCTTGTTTATCGAGGGGAGAACATGACCGATTCCTACGAGGGTGTAGTTTGAGGTTGCGATACACACGAGTTGGGAATCGCATTTTCTTCCGAGTTATACATAGTGCTTTATACTACACCTATGAGGAAAAAATATAATTCAAAATCCTTGTAAGATAAATGATATCACTTACATGAGAAGATATCTTAAGAACATTTGAAGAGTCATCATCCATTCGAACAGAACACAAACAAACAAAACACATATTAACACAGTCACACATTACATCGAAAACACTAAACACTTAATTTACATTAAATAAGTCAAATAAACCAAAGAACTAAAAATAATTCGGGGTTGGCATTAGATATTCGGATCCCGAATTTGGACTTGCTAAGGGTTAATTTTTATAGGGGTTGGTTACCCCTATAAGAGCGGTGACGTCGCCGAACAGCGAAGCTGTGAGGGACGACTCACCGCAACCGACCCGCCGAACCCTAGAGTGTTTTTGAATAAGTGCGAGCGCAGCGAGCCCACTTAGACCCCCCCCCCCAAGCACCCCCCTTCCTGTCCTGACGTCGCCGAACAGCGAAGCTGTGAGGGACGACTCACCGCAACCGACCCGCCGAACTCTAGTGTTTTTGACCTCTGTTGACTACTGGGTTCCGCGCGGGGGTGGTACTGCCCCCCCCCCCCACCCCCCCCACATTATTCTTTTTTTTTTCTCAAAAAGGGGGGGTTTCCGCACCCCAGGGGGAGAGGGGAGGGTTGCCCTCCCCTCCCCCTCCCCTCCCCTCCCCTACCACCCTCAACCCTTATATATAGATCCGAATATCTAATGGGTCATTCTTTGAGAGGTCGAAATTTTCGGTCACACGCTTAATACTCTAATGATATAAAACGCACAGCTTAAAACTCTTTTTTATATGTTTGTTTGTTGAATTAACTACCTAGAATTCCTAATTTCAACATAATATTACAAAATACGTTAAACAAAACCTTAGTTAGAAACCTGAAATCGGGGTCAAAACTAGCGTTCTTCGCGTGTCACACTCTGCTCTTCCGAAATTGAAAAGCTTATAGCAATTTATTTACCTGGACTATGTCGTACTTTTTACCCATGAAAATGATCCTGGAAAACCACAGATTTATTTAAAATAATAAACTACACACATATTTAAACACCAACATTCACAAAACAAGCACTTTGTGTCGGTCACACGTTTTCGAGACTTCTGAGCGCGCGGTTTGAAACGACTCTTACGTCTCAACGAAGCTAACTATGACCAGGAAAACACTCCCGCCATTTGCCAGTCCTGACATGGCATCTGAGGAAAGAGGACTGGTGACTCATCGCAGTTCCCGGAAAAAAATAGAAGGTGCTTAATTTTCGAAACCAACATTTTTCTACCTACGCAGATCACTCACGTGGACATGTGAAATGTATGATAGAATAACACTTTGAATCTGTTATTACTATTATTAACTCGTAAATATAACCGAGATTTTAGATTAATTTTAAAAAAAGGAATTTATTGCATAGTTTAGAAAGAAATTGCGAAAATACCCTAAATTCGGTCACTTGGGTGGCGTGATTTGGGTGGCATTTTGTCCACCAAAGCGACATTTCACACCACTCAAGTGACTTATCTTATTACTTAAATAAAATTCATATGAATACCGCGTTCTTATTGTAAAGTAATTAATGTAAAACATTATTTATGAAGCGTATAGTGATAATCTTGTCTAATAGCTCGTTTATTATGACTTTTCGTTTTAAGGAGAACATTTTTGTCTTGGCAGACAGCTGACTGATAATCCTTCGCCCCGGAACTTCTTCCTTGGCGGAAATCTCCTTCGGACATACTCAGGCTCCCTGGAGAGGCAATCCATGCGGCCTGCAACTACAGGCTGGTCCCTGGGTTCTTCTTTAGCTACCCTCCGCGGTCAAGCCCACCGTGTGAGACCCCATGGCAAGTCGTGCAATGAACTGGTCGATGTTCTCCTACTCGAGATCTCGGTGAAGCACATCGTTTCTCATATAATATTGGAGTCTTTATTGCCGATCGGACAGTTAAGTTTTCCTGGGCTCTGATCTTCTTTTTCAACGAGTTGCACGCGAAAGCGTACCAAGCGGGCGCCGCGTACGTCAGCCTTGCGCGCAAGTACGTTTTGTAGATGTTGAGCTTGGTTTTCGTGGGCAGTTTGCTATCTTGCCGCAGTTTGGCTCGGGCTGCCTTGACTTGTCCCACCGCGTTCGTGTTTTTTCATGGTGAGGTTCCTGTCTATGGTTATACCGAGATGTTTGACAGGGCTTTTGAACTCCTGTCCATGGAGGCGAAGTGGGGATGGTAAGTGGCATCTTCCTATGATTAGAGCCTGTGTCTTGGCAACGTTTGCTTTCACGCGCCAATGGCTCAACCAGCCTGGGAGCGCGTCGACCGTCAGCTGCATTTTCTTGGCTGCATGCTGTGGTTTGTAGGACGCTGAGATGAAGGCCGCATCGTCAGCGAATAGAGCCAATTAAACGTCACCCACTCTGGGTATGTCGTCCGTGTAGATGGAATAACACGCCGGGGAGAGACAGCCAGCTCCCTTGAGGTACTCCCGCTTCGATGGGGTGTTCAGTGGATCTGGCACCTTCGACGGCCACGTGGAAGTTTCTGCCTCTGAGGAATGACTCGATGGTCTTGACGATCCTTCTGGGTGTTGAGGTTTTCGACAGTTTGTAGACGCGCCCGTCGTACCACACCCTGTCGAATGCCTTTTCCATATCAATTATTACGAACACCGAGTATTCCATCTTGTTCATCCTCGTAGCCATGTCATGGTTCACTCTAGCAGGTAGCAGTTGTGGAATGCTCTAAGCGAAACCCGAACTGTTCTGGTCTTGGGTATGTGAGGCAGGATAAACTTCTCAAACACTTTGGAGAGCGTTGGTAGCAATAAGATGGGCTGATAACTCTCCGGGTTGGCCAAGTTCTTGCCTGGCATCGGAAGCACAATGATTTTTGCGCTTTTCCATGGTGTGTGGAAATGACCAGTTCTGAGGATTCCGTTGAAGACTTGGGTGATTGTTTAAACGGTCTTCTTGGGTAGATTTCCCCCAATTCATGTTTGATTCAGTTGGTGGTTGAGATGGTTCTTAAATGGAGGGAATCTGGTGAAGAACTTTCTGGTGCGCTTCTTTTCCTCTAGCAGGTCTCGCAAGTGTTGTGGGAGTAGTGGTTGCATTTTGTTCTTGGCTTGAACATCCTTGAGCTTTCTCCAATCACCACAAAATGGTGTGGTGATTTTAGTGGTAGCTTGGTCGATTTCTCCAGGGGTCGATACGGGATGGTCCAGTTGGATGGTTTCCATTTAACGGTAATAATTGCTGAAATTGCGACTATGCCCTGAAGGGATTTTCCGTTTACTTATTATAACCTAAAAGATTTCAGGATAAGATTTGCAGTTCGCATTTAAGTTTTTGAAGTAAACAAACTGTTATAATATCATTAAAAGTAATCAAAAAGGATATTAAACTCATGCTGACGGTGGTAATCTTTCACTTTTTCCTCATAATAATAACAAAGTCACTCGAGTGGCACAATATGTCACGTTTGGTGGCATCGAAAATTTCGAAAATTAATTCTGTTGTAACCTGTGGTTAGATATGAGTAATTTTTGTAATTAAACTTTTATTGATCTCTTTATTATTTTCCAATATAAAAAAATGGCAAAAACGCACAAAAAAAATTCGCCACTAAAGTGACCCGAATAATCATTTCTGAAGAACGACCCTAATGCAACCCCATAATTCGCGCGGACATGTTGATTTTGCCATTTTTTTATATTGGAAAATAATAAAGAGATCAATAAAAGTTTAATTACAAAAATTACTCATATCTAACCACAGGTTACAACAGAATTAATTTTCGAAATTTTCGATGCCACCAAACGTGACATATTGTGCCACTCGAGTGACTTTGTTATTATTATGAGGAAAAAGTGAAAGATTACCACCGTCAGCATGAGTTTAATATCCTTTTTGATTACTTTTAATGATATTATAACAGTTTGTTTACTTCAAAAACTTAAATGCGAACTGCAAATCTTATCCTGAAATCTTTTAGGTTATAATAAGTAAACGGAAAATCCCTTCAGGGCATAGTCGCAATTTCAGCAATTATTACCGTTAAATGGAAACCATCCAACTGGACCATCCCGTATCGACCCCTGGAGAAATCGACCAAGCTACCACTAAAATCACCACACCATTTTGTGGTGATTGGAGAAAGCTCAAGGATGTTCAAGCCAAGAACAAAATGCAACCACTACTCCCACAACACTTGCGAGACCTGCTAGAGGAAAAGAAGCGCACCAGAAAGTTCTTCACCAGATTCCCTCCATTTAAGAACCATCTCAACCACCAACTGAATCAAACATGAATTGGGGGAAATCTACCCAAGAAGACCGTTTAAACAATCACCCAAGTCTTCAACGGAATCCTCAGAACTGGTCATTTCCACACACCATGGAAAAGCGCAAAAATCATTGTGCTTCCGATGCCAGGCAAGAACTTGGCCAACCCGGAGAGTTATCAGCCCATCTTATTGCTACCAACGCTCTCCAAAGTGTTTGAGAAGTTTATCCTGCCTCACATACCCAAGACCAGAACAGTTCGGGTTTCGCTTAGAGCATTCCACAACTGCTACCTGCTAGAGTGAACCATGACATGGCTACGAGGATGAACAAGATGGAATACTCGGTGTTCGTAATAATTGATATGGAAAAGGCATTCGACAGGGTGTGGTACGACGGGCGCGTCTACAAACTGTCGAAAACCTCAACACCCAGAAGGATCGTCAAGACCATCGAGTCATTCCTCAGAGGCAGAAACTTCCACGTGGCCGTCGAAGGTGCCAGATCCACTGAACACCCCATCGAAGCGGGAGTACCTCAAGGGAGCTGGCTGTCTCTCCCCGGCGTGTTATTCCATCTACACGGACGACATACTCCGAGAGCTCGGGTGACGTTTAATTGGCTCTATTCGCTGACGATGCGGCCTTCATTCTCAGCGTCCTTACAAACCACAGCATGCAGCCAAGAAATGCAGCTGACGGTCGACGCGCTCCCAGGCTGGTTGAGCCATTGGCGCGTGAGATAGCAAACGTTGCCAAGACACAGGCTCTAATCATAGGAAGATGCCACTTACCATCCCCACTTCGCCTCCATGGACAGGAGTTCAAAAGCCCTGTCAAACATCTCGGTATAACCATAGACAGGAACCTCACCATG
>JARACY010006016.1:0-19277 GCA_029255725.1 Scrobipalpa atriplicella
TAGAACGAACGAGACGATCACCGAAATCCACAGTAACTAGCACAAGATTCGCGTATAGAATGGTGAATGTTTTCCTGAAAGTGATCCTCGCGTGCGGTAATTGGTCGCGGTTGGGCGCGCGCGGCCGACCGCTGCGGCCGTCGAAAGTGGCGGCCGCACCAGACCCGCTGCACCGAGCACGCAGTTACGTAACACCCACTGCAGTCTACCTCATCCGAGGATACCTACGGGACTCCGAGATCGAAGCGACCATGAAAACGTGTCGCCGCAGAGATGACTCACCGCCGCGCTAGCGCCCTCTACTTTCTACACATCCTTCGACCTTTATAAGGACTGAGTCAGGCGAAACCGTAATCCTGGCTGGTGGGAACTTACCCTAGCTTCCGCGATAGTGAGGAAGATACGCGTTTTGGTTGTTGAGAGCTGGGCGCTCCGGTCAGGTCGCAACGGTAGCGGACATGGCGCTTCGCGACGGCCAGCGCGCAGCGACTGCGGGCCGGCGCCGCGGGGCGGGCGCGCAGGGCGGAGGCACGCATGCGCGCCCGCCCCCGCGACCGAGCCTTCGATCTACGGCCGGCTGCGCGACCCCGAGCCGCGCACCCTACACCGCAAATAACACTATGCACACTAACCTGACCGTTTCCACTGCTCTCACCGTCAGCACAGTTCTACCAAAACCTTTTTTATATGTCTGTGTACATTGCTGGGTAATTCTAGAAGTTACCAGACTGAAGCATAAAAATTACTAGAAATTACATCTCGAGTCAAACTGTCCCCTTTGCCCTCTATGCTCCCACGTATGAGGCTGTTTACTTAAAAGCTTAGGCGTCATGAATTATGGAAACATTGTATGCCAGATGCCAATATGAGGTTGTTCCAGTAACAATGTTATAGCCTGGAATTATTTATAGGTGCTTGGTATGCAAACGAGCCGGTGGGTATGGAGGTGGGATTCGAGGTATTCCAGACACGTACGCTTTGATTTCAGCGTCCAGATCTACTTGATGGGTGCTTTGAATTTAAAACTCAGGCTATACGGACATTATTTATTTCCTTCTTTCGATAGGGATTTAAGAATTCCTATCTCCCCAAAATCTATAATACAATCAGATACCAAGATATTTCTGTAGACGGTAAAACTTACTGTTCGTTCATATCCGACTAAACTAAAGTTTACTCCAAAGCTCAGCGATCCCAACAAGGCTAAGAGAATATCATGGTCCACTGAATTAAAGGCACTGCTGAAATCCAGGAGTATGAGAATGGTCAATTCTTTGTTATCAATATTGCGTCGAATGTCCTCAGTAACCTTTAACAAAGCGGAGACGGTGCCGTGCCCAGCGCGGAAACCCGACTGGAACGGGTTCAACAGATCATGGCGAGAGAGGTGACTTGTTAGACGCTGCTGGACAAACTTCTCGAGTACCTTAGAGAGTAGTGGTAGTATTGATATAGGTCGAATATCAGAAAACGACGACGGATTGGGCTTTTTTGGCAGCGGAACAATATGCGCTCGCTTCCATGCAGCCGGAAACGTGCCAGTACTCAAAGAACAGTTGATAATGTGGGCTAGGATAGGCGCAATAGATTGCTGGATAGGTGTCAGCATATCTAAACCCAAACCATCGTCACCTACGGCACCGGATTTAATTCTGTTCAATATTTTCACCACTTCGCCGGCCGAGATGTCACCAAGCTCGAATGGAGTAGATGCAGATACAGGCATATTGCTAATTTCTGAGAGTGTACGCTGCTTGACGGACGGATCTAAGTATACCGGCGAAGCGCTGAAATGTAGGTTGAGTAGATCGTGATCCATGTCGAGACGCCAATTTGCCGCTGAATCCTTACCAACACCCAACGATCTTAAAAATTTCCACAACTTTGCAGGAGGACAGTTTTCAATAGAGGAGTGGATATAATTACGTTTGGCGCTCCTACATCGACGGTTGCAGAAATTACGGATGCTAATAATAATAGTTCTGTAAATGTTCCAAAAGCACTTGCAGATGTATTTTTTATATTATTTTGCTCTTGACTCTAGACAAGATCAGGGATGATAGTGACAGAGTCGACGATAGAACGACCAGAAGATCCGCGCCGGACTTATATATTCTGTGGCCGGACTCCGGTGAGACGGTGGTCGCAAGCCAGGTGGGGCTCTTGCGAAGCCTACCACCACGTTTTTTGGTGATCGTTAAGCCGGTTTATTATAGGCAAACCTTTGTTGCCGTTGCCCGGGGTGGACCACTAGGAGGTAGAT
The DNA here is from genome assembly GCA_029255725.1 of Scrobipalpa atriplicella. NCBI lineage: Eukaryota > Metazoa > Arthropoda > Insecta > Lepidoptera > Gelechiidae > Scrobipalpa > Scrobipalpa atriplicella. Next base: position 2,264 of record JARACY010006016.1, read on the forward strand.
CCCATCCTACCCTGAATTAATCCTTTTTGGTGTTGTTCTGCGGTCGACCCATCATTGATTGTTTTGTGATCAATACGAGTTGCGTCACGGTTCTGGTCTGGGCAAGTGCGTAGTTTGTCTAGTGCCTTGACCCGCGGCCGTTACTCTTCTCCAATGATTGGTGGAGTCTGGACCATTGGATTGGTTTTTTGCTATGTTTTGGTGAACGCTTAGCTTTGGAGTAAACTTTAGTTTAGTCGGATATGAACGAACAGTAAGTTTTACCGTCTACAGAAATATCTTGGTATCTGATTGTATTATAGATTTTGGGGAGATAGGAATTCTTAAATCCCTATCGAAAGAAGGAAATAAATAATGTCCGTATAGCCTGAGTTTTAAATTCAAAGCACCCATCAAGTAGATCTGGACGCTGAAATCAAAGCGTACGTGTCTGGAATACCTCGAATCCCACCTCCATACCCACCGGCTCGTTTGCATACCAAGCACCTATAAATAATTCCAGGCTATAACATTGTTACTGGAACAACCTCATATTGGCATCTGGCATACAATGTTTCCATAATTCATGACGCCTAAGCTTTTAAGTAAACAGCCTCATACGTGGGAGCATAGAGGGCAAAGGGGACAGTTTGACTCGAGATGTAATTTCTAGTAATTTTTATGCTTCAGTCTGGTAACTTCTAGAATTACCCAGCAATGTACACAGACATATAAAAAAGGTTTTGGTAGAACTGTGCTGACGGTGAGAGCAGTGGAAACGGTCAGGTTAGTGTGCATAGTGTTATTTGCGGTGTAGGGTGCGCGGCTCGGGGTCGCGCAGCCGGCCGTAGATCGAAGGCTCGGTCGCGGGGGCGGGCGCGCATGCGTGCCTCCGCCCTGCGCGCCCGCCCCGCGGCGCCGGCCCGCAGTCGCTGCGCGCTGGCCGTCGCGAAGCGCCATGTCCGCTACCGTTGCGACCTGACCGGAGCGCCCAGCTCTCAACAACCAAAACGCGTATCTTCCTCACTATCGCGGAAGCTAGGGTAAGTTCCCACCAGCCAGGATTACGGTTTCGCCTGACTCAGTCCTTATAAAGGTCGAAGGATGTGTAGAAAGTAGAGGGCGCTAGCGCGGCGGTGAGTCATCTCTGCGGCGACACGTTTTCATGGTCGCTTCGATCTCGGAGTCCCGTAGGTATCCTCGGATGAGGTAGACTGCAGTGGGTGTTACGTAACTGCGTGCTCGGTGCAGCGGGTCTGGTGCGGCCGCCACTTTCGACGGCCGCAGCGGTCGGCCGCGCGCGCCCAACCGCGACCAATTACCGCACGCGAGGATCACTTTCAGGAAAACATTCACCATTCTATACGCGAATCTTGTGCTAGTTACTGTGGATTTCGGTGATCGTCTCGTTCGTTCTCTGCGTTGTTTTTGTGCGAAAATGCTTTATGTTGATGATTTCTGTGCGGATCGTCTCTCGGATTGTGAAAGTGGTTTTGGTGATGCGTTCGGAAAAATTGGATGTTGTAGTGCTGTCGTCTGTTAATTACATAATATCTGAATCGGCGTGTGCCGTAGGTATCCATTTGATATATTTAGAAAACGATAGATTAGTACCCTCCCACATTCCCTCGGGGAAATCTAACTGCGCAGTTGAGGCTACGAGGTCGTAACGACCTTTTCTCGTGGCTTTGGATTAAGTAATTGGATTCTCCGGTAAGTCTGGACATGACACGGCAGTTTTCGAGGATTGTGCGACTATCAGATCTAGCTTCCTTCTCTAAGTACATAAGGGCTCGAGTCGCCTGAGTAACAAAAACGCATTTGAATACAAAATCATTTTAAAAATGTGCGACCTTTTTTATGAAATGTCAAAAATGTTTTTTTTTTTAACTGTGTAATGACGTCACACGCAAGTAAATGTTGACTACTCAAATCAATAACTTCTATATTTTTAATTTGATTTAATAATCAAAATGTGCATTTTTTTAAATGCTGAATGAGGTCCACAGTATTTTAGCCATCAGTCTTAAGGTATAAACGTATTGATTTTTTTTAGCCTATTAAGCATGTTGACTGGACATGTGTTTGTTTATGCTGCAACAACAATAAAAAGACTGAATATGCTGTATGTTTGTAAACTCGATCAGCTGATGATCGTATGCGCATGGGCAGCTGTGTACCGAAGCGTGCACGATCGATCATAACTTGACCTACTGGGATAATTAGGTATTACATCGGTACAAGATTTGATGCAGTTTTATTTACGCATTTGATATGATTTTGGTTTATGAATGAATTTATAGTAATAAAGAAGAACATTAACTGAATGATAGATAAAAAGGAAAAAAAATTCCCTGTTAAGTACTGAATAGTTGCAATATACAGATCTATCTAAATCTAAAATAACTCCCAAAGAATCAATGAATCCTTAATATCAAAAACCAATTTCGTGTTATTTAAAATTCTTGTAATTTTTTTTAGTCTGAAACAAATTTTCGTAGTCTGGTGTGAGATCTCTACCAGGGTTCATCGGGTCGATCAACTTATACCCATATGACAGAAGAAGAATCTAACTATTAGCCTTAAATATCCCTCTCTCTTGCATCTATTTATTTATTAACCAAGATTATTTGTATTAAGGTAGAAAATTATGGCGGTAATTTAAATGTGTCGCAACATAAACAAAGGCAACGGAACCAAACTACGTTCGTTTCCCTCTCTTAGTGCTTTTTAAAATATCAAAGCCATAGTTTCTGGTGATAAGCACAACTGTTTGTCTACGGCAAAGCATACAGTAAGATCTCAACTCTATTCTCATTTCATATAAGAGTCAATATTGCCAAAACCGTCCCAGGAAGAGCCGTGACTTGCCTAGCGCCTTTACTAATTTGCAGCGTCTCCGTTATTGTTACAGCCGAGGAAATGTGACAAAATTATCCCATTTACGGGTGGGAAGCGTAGTGACTTTCGTTTATTTCTCCTTATTCCCTCAGTTACGGCCCAAAACAATGTTATTACGTGTCTCAACTCCTCTAACTGGTTATTTAAGGATCTTCCATTCCGCTTTCTCGAGGTTTTAACGCCTTAATTGTAAATTCTGGGTTTGTTTGCGAATTAGCAGAGGCTTTTAGACTTCTTATTAGAAGATAAGTGGGTGGTTCTTTTCAAAGTGGAGACATGAAAGCATCTGTACTGTAACTAAAGTTTTTCAAATTATCTTCATAGAAGCAAGTAAAATGAACTTGAATACTTACGTGATAGTCAATAATTATGATCACGACTAGATTCGTTATTGAGGTGAAGTAATCTAGGTCTTTACTATATCTAGCATTCTACCAATGGCAATGTCATGGACATGGTACAAGTCTACATGTGGATAGATTAGACTGAACGATACCACTAAGTTAGTTTCTACCCTAGGCTTTATCTAGTTCTCGATTTATCCTCACCGGGTCCCGTGAATGGATCAGCTTTACACCCACTGGTTACACCCAATGTGGTTGTGTGGAAATAATCCTCGTTGATAAGATAAATTCTACGTTTCCAGCCGTTGAGCGTAGTAATCCGAAATATAGCAGATGCTCGTGCTTTCATTATACAAATCCAGTATGTAGCTCGTTCAAGTTATGAAACTAATCTAACTTTGCTAACCAGGTCAAATTAGGATTAGTTTGTAGCTCTACATCTAGGAAATTAGTATTTTGGAGAACTTGCTTCCATGCTAGGCTGGGAGTAATAGAAAAACCTAGAATGTTCCAGCTGCATTTCTTCCCGGGCATGCTGTAAAAATATTAGCAGTTGTTCTATCAGTCTATTTATTGTGTTAATTTTGGTCTTTTCGCAATGAATAGTTTCTCAAAACAAACACGATTTTCTGAACGAGTCTTCTTTTTGGTTAAATCATTTCACGATGAAAGAGTTTTAGAGATAGGCTAATGGCATGTTTTTTATTGCCAACTGGCTGGTCGTTGGATTTTATTAGTTGCTGCCTCTCTAGTGCTGTAATCCTAAGGTTTTCTGACCACTTAATAATTAAAATTTTAAATCCAAAAGGTAAATTGCTGAAGCCATCTCATCTCCAACATACGAAAATATTCAAAGGGTCATTCGTCTTTTCATTTTCCTTTTACTAGTGTGCTCAGAAACTCCACTAGTTTGTCCAACCAGCTCCCTTCTACTGTCACATAACTAGACGTACCGCAGGATACCATCCACACCTAGTTGACATTCCATAGAATGGAACTAACTTGCAATCGTCTTTTATAAATCGCTATGCTAAAGAGTGGAACTCACTACCTGCGTCTGTGTTTCCGAATGCATACAACCCTCAACTTTTCAAAATTAGAGTGAACAGGCATCTTGAAAAGCTCGCTCCATCATTGACTCTTTCTCTGTCGTCCCTGACCTAGACTAGAGTCGACAGCAAACCCATGATAAAAAAACTAGTAAAGAAATAGCATCATTCCTAACCTCAAAATGTTTGTTACAGGTGTAAACTGGGCGTAGTACCGATGTGTTAAGAAGCGAGCAAGACAACTGCAGCCATGTCGTCAGTGAAGGTGGCGGTGAGGGTCCGCCCCTTCAACAGCCGGGAGATCGCCCGCGAGTGCAAGTGCATCATAGAGATGTCCGGCAACACTACAGGTAAGATCATTACAGCCACTGTTAATAGCATCATTACAGCCACTGTTAATAGCATCATTAAGCTACTGTTATTTATAGCACCGGTGCATCATAGATATGTCTGGCAAACTAAAGGTGAGACAGCATATTTATATCCACTGTTAATTGTAGTACCGGTGTGTTAGAGCAAGACAACCGCAGCCATGTCGTCAGTGAAGGTGGCGGTGAGGGTCCGCCCCTTCAACAGCCGGGAGATCGCCCGCGAGTGCAAGTGCATCATAGAGATGTCCGGCAACACTACAGGTGAGATCATTACAGCCACTGTTAATAGCATCATTACAGCCACTGTTAATAGCATCATTAAGCTACTGTTATTTATAGCACCGGTGCATCATAGATATGTCTGGCAAACTAAAGGTGAGACAGCATATTTACATGGTGTGTTAGAGCGAGACAACCGCAGCCATGTCGTCAGTGAAGGTGGCGGTGAGGGTCCGCCCCTTCAACAGCCGGGAGATCGCCCGCGAGTGCAAGTGCATCATAGAGATGTCCGGCAACACTACAGGTAAGATCATTACAGCCACTGTTAATAGCATCATTACAGCCACTGTTAATAGCATCATTACAGCCACTGTTAATTTGTAGTACCTACCACGGTGCATCATAGAAAAGTCTGGCAACTATACAGGTAGGTAACTAGCTTCATCATCATTATGGGACCATCTGTGCAACAGTCAGAGTTACATACCCTATCCTAACTAGATTATTCTTCTGTAAATGCTTGAAATTATAAGATTTTTACGGTATATACTTATAGTGTATCTAAAATTAAATTAAAATAAAAGCCGCCTTGATGCTGGCTGATGTGTTGAATTAACCTTGTACGTAAAACGGTACTTTAAATGTAATGGTCTTGCAATAAAATCCTGAAGATAATTTTAATTATTTCAGCTACTTAAAGACCGAGGCCCTATTCCGTGGTGTGAGAAATAGAGTTATGTTTAACATTAACATTTTAGTAAATTATGACGTCACATTTTAGTAAATATTGACTAATCAAATCAATAACTTATATACTTTTAATTCAATTATTAAAATCTAAATGTGCATTTTTTTTTTTAATGATGAATGAAATCCACAATATTTTTAGCCATTAGTTTTAAGTATAAACGTCTTGAATTTTTTAAGCTACCCAGTCAAGTACCCAATTTGAATTACAAATCTAACTCTATTTACAAACCAAAATCTACAACTGATTATTAAAATCACATACAAATTCAAACAAAATATCCATTTGTTGTGGACAAAATGGACCACATAAAAAAAGTCGCTGATCAAAACTGGTGAATGGCGTGACAAGGGTAGATTCGAGGAGAGTAGAGCAAATAAAAATTATCGTAGCTGCGCAGTTTGCGTGAGGAGCAAGGAGCAAGGGGTAAAGTGAAACCTTATGAGAGATGGTGATTGTGAGAAATAACAAGACGATATTTTTAGCACGTTAAGGTGGCTCGATGAGCTCCGTGGCGCCTCCACTCCACAAATAATGAATTCATTGTGTCTCAAATACAAAAATTTTCATGAATATTTTACCACAGTGGTAAAGATTTCTAAACATAAAAATATTTGAAAGAGGGTATATTCGAACCTGAATGAGGAAGTCATATTTATAGTTTTGAACCACAACAAAAAATCACTTTAATGATAAAGCCAACTTCTTCTCAAGATAATAACATTTCCTTTACCTTTGAACGTGTCCAAAGTCGCAATAAATTATATGGCGAGCTTACCAGCTGAAAGTTTAAGCCTGAAAGCTGCAGTGTCCTTCCTTCCACCGCTGTAAAATTTACTGCTGCGACCTGGTTCTATCTAGACAGTCCTAATTAAATTTTGAGCTTTCGCCTTCACCGACTTTCAAGGCACTCGGCCAGTTGTAAGCAAAGGTAGCAAACTTGGGATGGGTGACCGGTGAAGTTGCGAAAAGCGTTATAGTAAAACACAAAAGAGTAGAAATTAAAAAGTAGCAACATCGTCGTGACGTCCCTTTCAAACCGCGTTGCTATGAAAGGGACGACACGACGATGTTGCTACTTTTTAATTTGTACTTCTTCTTCTTATTCTTCTTCTAATTTCTACTTTTTTGTGTCGCACTATACACGTGCTTCGGCAAGAACGATTAGGCTTTATTTCGTGCAGACTTTTCTAATCTTATTATATTTTTTGTGGTTTTATGTTAACTCATGCAAAACTTTGACATATTATAATAGAACCACTGGTCTGATATACCTACACCAGCTGTACTTTAATTTACTTACTGACTTTGAAAGAATAATGCTAGTCCATTAAATATTCTGAAAAGTATTTGCGAAATACGTATAGTTTTGGTTAAAACGTTCTTGAATACATACACTTACTTGTTCGTGAATAGTTCAAAATGCGCAGCGCAGTCAGATGGAATTTATAATGAACAACAAATTATTCTATTATTATTCTCAGAAGCAATTAAGGTGGTTCACAAAGCGTCTGGTGAGTGCGGTTTCGCTCCAGGGAGTTTCTATGCGTCGAGTACGCTTTGACTCTGTTTTAATTAATCACATATCATACATACACACATAAAATCACGCTTTTATTCCTTATGGGGTAGGCAGCGCGTAAAACACGTAGTAAAAACCGTTTTCGCCACGTCTGACATATATTGAGGGCAATTTTAGATTGTAATTTGTATCGCTATAGTGACAAGTTGTCAGCCCATCGCCTAAATTACAATACACTGTAACCCTCGAATCCCTTTTGCTGACTTCTACAGCATTTTCGGGAGGAAGGGCAGCTGGAACATTGAATATTTTTCTATCACTCCCAGTCCAGCGTGGAAGATAAGTGCAGATAGGTACCGTTAAAAGGTTAAACAGACATGTAATCAGGATAAGTGAGGCCCAGAGACGCTACAGCTGAAGCCATGAAACCATGGCGATTTACGAGCTTCGTCAGCGCCCCATGGATGGTCGAGGTTTATGGAGCTTAATGGGGTTAATAGGCCATTACAGACCATTGGGCCTCAACACAATAGGAGAATGTTTCACGGGTTTCGTTTAACACCAGAAAATGGACTGAGAGCATGATGTTTGGTGATTTAAGTTAGAAACACATCAGTGAAAACTGGAACAAAAAAACTGCGATCAAAAAAGGCTTTTCCCATGCAAAATCACAATAATGTTTATTAATGACAGTAAAAGCTAACGGCGCAGGACCGGGACATGTGGCGCAATCTCGTGTCGGAGGCCAAGACTCACTTTGGGTCCCTGAGCTGCAGCAGTAATTAAAAGCTAAAAGCCTAGTGTGACGCATGTGATGACGTCACTCCACCCTTAGACGCAGAGTACGGCTGTGGCAATGAACTTGATAATATCGTGCTAGGTAGGTAGGTACCGGTAGCTACATTATAGTGTAGAGGCATACATGAACAAATATTTGCCACCTCACACCTTGAGGTTAGACTATCATCATAGAGGAATACAAAAGGTGTAAGGGACGGCTTCCCCAACTAATAGGGTTGCTCAGTCAACGAAACTGCACCTATTCTTTAACGAAATCCAATTCAATTATAATACATACATACATACATAAAATCACGCCTTCATCCCTAATGGGGTAGGCAGAGCGAAAACGACCCAAAGGTCATTCCGCCACGTCTGACAAGTTTTGAGGGATAACTTATAACAGATGATTTTGCACATTGCTATAGTGACGAGTTGTCAGCCCATCGCCTAAATTGCAATACCTACAAGAAACCCTCGAATCCCTTAGCTGGTTTTTACGGCCTGCCCGGGAGGAGAAGCATATAATAATATTATTTTTTAATGTAATTTTTTTTAATTTTTTCGAAACGCCTGGATACTTATGTGAGGCAATCGACTGTACTCTGTAGAAGTTAGTAGGGGGGAACTTGCAATTTAGGCGACATCATTCATAGCGAAAACGCCCCTTTATGAGGTTGTCTATGCTCTGCCTATCCCGTAAGGAATACAGGCGTAACTTAGTGATAATATTTCGTTCACTCGTTTTCATGCGTAATTTTGCAGAGGTGAAGTATTTTTATCAATTCCGCAGGGTTTTTCCCCGTTTTTCTATTCAGATTGATACGTGGGTTTCAGTATTTATACATTGGTGTCTATATATAGCAAGTTTACTCGCGTCGAATGAGTTAAAGGCCACATTATTGTGTAGGCTATCTGTCTGGTCAATTAATGGAAACCATAACACGTAATAAATAAAATCTACAGGAAATGTTATAAAATATTAATTAAAATTGCTTTTTAAAATTCTATGTTTGAGATGGTTTGAGTAAAAAAACTGACAAGTGGCCATAAATTCATCTAGGTAATTAAAAATGGTTGTAACCATGGTATAAGAAAATAACTACGCGTTGTAACCATCATTTCTTCCATGCTGGACTGGGAGCGATAAAAAACATAGAATGTGCCAGCTGCATCTCTTCCCGGGCATGCTGTAAAAACCAGCTAAGGGTTTCAGTATATTGTAATTTAGGCGATGGGCTGACAACCTGTCACTACAGCAATATACAGATCTATCTTAATCCTCAAAAATTGTCAGACGTGGCGAAATGATCTTTGTTTGGGTCGTTGACGCTCTGCCTACCCCATTAGGGATAAAGGCGTGATTTATGTATGTATGTATGTACCTAACCATCATCTCAAAAAGTAAAGCTAACAGCTAAGCAAACATAGTTTTGCAGAAACTCAGTGTAATCTAACTAAACACACAGCAATAGAAGATTATGAGATAATACCGTTAATGAGTTTTAGTTTTTCGACAAACGTATAAAACCGCCGGAAACATAAACGAAAGTGGCACATGCGTCATGACGCGCAGTCGCGCATCCACAACGGAATGTTACGCGCATTTGAAAGTACTTAGAATGGTTTTGGAAACATTTGGAACAATATTTATAATCAAGGGCAAAAAAAAATAACAAAAAAAATGAAGCAATAATAAATTTTAAAACCATTTGAGATTCTTCCATGCTGAACTGGGAGCGATAGAAAAACATAGAATGTTCCAGCTGCCTTTCCTCCCGGGCATGCGAAAGGGATACGAGGATTACAGTGTATTGTAATTTAGGCGATGGACTGACTACCTGTCACTACAGCGATACATATTACAATCTGAAATTGTCCTCAATATTTGTCAGAAGGCGCGAAGGCGCCTTTTACTAGGAGTTCTACGCTCTGCCTACCCCGTAAGGGATAAAGGTGTGACTTTATGTATGTATTTTATAAATATGGTTTATTAATCCTGGTCACGCCATAATCAGCAGCACCAGCGGCTACTAAAACGTTTACTTTCAATATAAAACCATTACTGGCGCCATAACATGGTTACATGGTGCCATAAAGACCACAATGTAACGAATGACCGTATAACATAACCTTACACTATAATTCAGTGAACTGACCCTAAAACAACCCTCAAACGTGGCGTTAAAGTTGAAATTGCTTTTGTTAACCGTTTTTTTTAAATAGTGCTGCTAAATATACTGGTGATTCGAAACGTTCGCGAACATCCTAGCGAGAGCATTTGTTTTAGACTGTTCGTGACAGAGTTATAGCTTGAGCTCGAAAAAAACGGCTTTTAATGAAATCAGTCTTGATTGGTCATTAAGAGCCTTCTCACTTTTCTAAAGGCAGTCAGCTATAGCACCCTCTCAACCGCCTTTGTGCTAAAATCTTAACCTTGCGAAGTGCACAAGGACTCTTGATACTTGATGCCTTGGCCAGACGGCTCAAGGTTAGAGTTATAGTCCCCCCCAACTGATTTTCGGTAACATCAGCCAATATCTCAGATATCAACCACCTGCCCGGGACTTAGTTTATAGTGCCCGAGTTATTGCGCAACACACAGGTGCACTCTCTATTCCTTCAATCTCTTATTCTGATGGGATAGTCTAACTGACACGACCAGAGATAAATCAGGCGCAGGACCGACTTAATTTTCGGACAATCAGGTGATCAGACCGCAATGTCCTAAAACTAGAAACAACAACACACAGTCGTTGTCCCCGCCGGGAATCGAACCCAGGACCTCCGGCTCTAGAGCCCAAGGCTCAAACTGATAGACCACGGAGTCAGTTAAGGCAGACAGAAGTAGAATTATACCGACTATGCAACACACGCAACCCTCGTATTAAAATACAATGCATATACAAAAGGAATGTTGACCAAGGTCTCTCACAAAGAGCACGAAACAAATTGAAATTCCGTCTAAAATGAAAACCTTGGCATTATAGTTTTGCAAAATATCGACGTAGTGGAATATACTGGACTGGGAGCGATAGAAAAACATAGAATGTGCCAGCTGCATCTCCTCCCGTGCATGCTGTAAAAACCAGCTAAGGGATTGCAATTTATAGGCGATGGACTGACAACCTGTCACTATAGCAATATACATTATCATCTGTAATAACCCTCAAAACTTGTCAGACGTGGTGGAACGACTCGTTTAGGTCGTTTTTGCTCTGCCTACCCCTCTAGGGATAAAGGCGTGATTTGTGTATGTATGTATGTATGGAATATACTGGAAGGAAGTATAAGCTATATTTTACTTAAATACTTACAAACGTCTCCTAGATTTTCAATTTTATTGCCTCGTAATAAATCACTCGCTTGAATCACAATACCAAAATTGTAATAATGGAGAACACGTAGCGTATATTGTGGTACGAGAATCCCCTAACTAAAGATTCATTCACCCTCGAGAGGGTGAGAAGGAAGGCGCCTAACAAATGGCCGAGTCGCCGAATTTTCCGCGCCATCACTCCACAATCACTGCCCTCTTTCAGCTTTTGTAGGTTGTGTTTTGACCTCTTTAGCCAGTTAGGGGATTCTCGTACCACAATATACGCTACGTGTTCTCCATTATTACAATTTTGGTATTGTGATTCAAGCGAGTGATTTATTACGAGGCAATAAAATTGAAAATCTAGGAGACGTTTGTAAGTATTTAAGTAAAATATAGCTTATACTTCCTTCCAGTATATTCCATACATACATACATACACAAATCACGCCTTTATCCCTAGAGGGGTAGGCAGAGCAAAAACGACCTAAACGAGTCGTTCCACCACGTCTGACAAGTTTTGAGGGTTATTACAGATGATAATGTATATTGCTATAGTGACAGGTTGTCAGTCCATCGCCTATAAATTGCAATCCCTTAGCTGGTTTTTACAGCATGCACGGGAGGAGATGCAGCTGGCACATTCTATGTTTTTCTATCGCTCCCAGTCCAGTATATTCCACTACGTCGATATTTTGCAAAACTATAATGCCAAGGTTTTCATTTTAGACGGAATTTCAATTTGTTTCGTGCTCTTTGTGAGAGACCTTGGTCAACATTCCTTTTGTATATGCATTGTATTTTAATACGAGGGTTGCGTGTGTTGCATAGTCGGTATAATTCTACTTCTGTCTGCCTTAACTGACTCCGTGGTCTATCAGTTTGAGCCTTGGGCTCTAGAGCCGGAGGTCCTGGGTTCGATTCCCGGCGGGGACAACGACTGTGTGTTGTTGTTTCTAGTTTTAGGACATTGCGGTCTGATCACCTGATTGTCCGAAAATTAAGTCGGTCCTGCGCCTGATTTATCTCTGGTCGTGTCAGTTAGACTATCCCATCAGAATAAGAGATTGAAGGAATAGAGAGTGCACCTGTGTGTTGCGCAATAACTCGGGCACTATAAACTAAGTCCCGGGCAGGTGGTTGATATCTGAGATATTGGCTGATGTTACCGAAAATCAGTTGGGGGGGACTATAACTCTAACCTTGAGCCGTCTGGCCAAGGCATCAAGTATCAAGAGTCCTTGTGCACTTCGCAAGGTTAAGATTTTAGCACAAAGGCGGTTGAGAGGGTGCTATAGCTGACTGCCTTTAGAAAAGTGAGAAGGCTCTTAATGACCAATCAAGACTGATTTCATTAAAAGCCGTTTTTTTCGAGCTCAAGCTATAACTCTGTCACGAACAGTCTAAAACAAATGCTCTCGCTAGGATGTTCGCGAACGTTTCGAATCACCAGTATATTTAGCAGCACTATTTAAAAAAAACGGTTAACAAAAGCAATTTCAACTTTAACGCCACGTTTGAGGGTTGTTTTAGGGTCAGTTCACTGAATTATAGTGTAAGGTTATGTTATACGGTCATTCGTTACATTGTGGTCTTTATGGCACCATGTAACCATGTTATGGCGCCAGTAATGGTTTTATATTGAAAGTAAACGTTTTAGTAGCCGCTGGTGCTGCTGATTATGGCGTGACCAGGATTAATAAACCATATTTATAAAATACATACATAAAGTCACACCTTTATCCCTTACGGGGTAGGCAGAGCGTAGAACTCCTAGTAAAAGGCGCCTTCGCGCCTTCTGACAAATATTGAGGACAATTTCAGATTGTAATATGTATCGCTGTAGTGACAGGTAGTCAGTCCATCGCCTAAATTACAATACACTGTAATCCTCGTATCCCTTTCGCATGCCCGGGAGGAAAGGCAGCTGGAACATTCTATGTTTTTCTATCGCTCCCAGTTCAGCATGGAAGAATCTCAAATGGTTTTAAAATTTATTATTGCTTCATTTTTTTTGTTATTTTTTTTTGCCCTTGATTATAAATATTGTTCCAAATGTTTCCAAAACCATTTGAGATTCTTCCATGCTGAACTGGGAGCGATAGAAAAACATAGAATGTTCCAGCTGCCTTTCCTCCCGGGCATGCGAAAGGGATACGAGGATTACAGTGTATTGTAATTTAGGCGATGGACTGACTACCTGTCACTACAGCGATACATATTACAATCTGAAATTGTCCTCAATATTTGTCAGAAGGCGCGAAGGCGCCTTTTACTAGGAGTTCTACGCTCTGCCTACCCCGTAAGGGATAAAGGTGTGACTTTATGTATGTATTTTATAAATATGGTTTATTAATCCTGGTCACGCCATAATCAGCAGCACCAGCGGCTACTAAAACGTTTACTTTCAATATAAAACCATTACTGGCGCCATAACATGGTTACATGGTGCCATAAAGACCACAATGTAACGAATGACCGTATAACATAACCTTACACTATAATTCAGTGAACTGACCCTAAAACAACCCTCAAACGTGGCGTTAAAGTTGAAATTGCTTTTGTTAACCGTTTTTTTTAAATAGTGCTGCTAAATATACTGGTGATTCGAAACGTTCGCGAACATCCTAGCGAGAGCATTTGTTTTAGACTGTTCGTGACAGAGTTATAGCTTGAGCTCGAAAAAAACGGCTTTTAATGAAATCAGTCTTGATTGGTCATTAAGAGCCTTCTCACTTTTCTAAAGGCAGTCAGCTATAGCACCCTCTCAACCGCCTTTGTGCTAAAATCTTAACCTTGCGAAGTGCACAAGGACTCTTGATACTTGATGCCTTGGCCAGACGGCTCAAGGTTAGAGTTATAGTCCCCCCCAACTGATTTTCGGTAACATCAGCCAATATCTCAGATATCAACCACCTGCCCGGGACTTAGTTTATAGTGCCCGAGTTATTGCGCAACACACAGGTGCACTCTCTATTCCTTCAATCTCTTATTCTGATGGGATAGTCTAACTGACACGACCAGAGATAAATCAGGCGCAGGACCGACTTAATTTTCGGACAATCAGGTGATCAGACCGCAATGTCCTAAAACTAGAAACAACAACACACAGTCGTTGTCCCCGCCGGGAATCGAACCCAGGACCTCCGGCTCTAGAGCCCAAGGCTCAAACTGATAGACCACGGAGTCAGTTAAGGCAGACAGAAGTAGAATTATACCGACTATGCAACACACGCAACCCTCGTATTAAAATACAATGCATATACAAAAGGAATGTTGACCAAGGTCTCTCACAAAGAGCACGAAACAAATTGAAATTCCGTCTAAAATGAAAACCTTGGCATTATAGTTTTGCAAAATATCGACGTAGTGGAATATACTGGACTGGGAGCGATAGAAAAACATAGAATGTGCCAGCTGCATCTCCTCCCGTGCATGCTGTAAAAACCAGCTAAGGGATTGCAATTTATAGGCGATGGACTGACAACCTGTCACTATAGCAATATACATTATCATCTGTAATAACCCTCAAAACTTGTCAGACGTGGTGGAACGACTCGTTTAGGTCGTTTTTGCTCTGCCTACCCCTCTAGGGATAAAGGCGTGATTTGTGTATGTATGTATGTATGGAATATACTGGAAGGAAGTATAAGCTATATTTTACTTAAATACTTACAAACGTCTCCTAGATTTTCAATTTTATTGCCTCGTAATAAATCACTCGCTTGAATCACAATACCAAAATTGTAATAATGGAGAACACGTAGCGTATATTGTGGTACGAGAATCCCCTAACTGGCTAAAGAGGTCAAAACACAACCTACAAAAGCTGAAAGAGGGCAGTGATTGTGGAGTGATGGCGCGGAAAATTCGGCGACTCGGCCATTTGTTAGGCGCCTTCCTTCTCACCCTCTCGAGGGTGAATGAATCTTTAGTTAGGGGATTCTCGTACCACAATATACGCTACGTGTTCTCCATTATTACAATTTTGGTATTGTGATTCAAGCGAGTGATTTATTACGAGGCAATAAAATTGAAAATCTAGGAGACGTTTGTAAGTATTTAAGTAAAATATAGCTTATACTTCCTTCCAGTATATTCCATACATACATACATACACAAATCACGCCTTTATCCCTAGAGGGGTAGGCAGAGCAAAAACGACCTAAACGAGTCGTTCCACCACGTCTGACAAGTTTTGAGGGTTATTACAGATGATAATGTATATTGCTATAGTGACAGGTTGTCAGTCCATCGCCTATAAATTGCAATCCCTTAGCTGGTTTTTACAGCATGCACGGGAGGAGATGCAGCTGGCACATTCTATGTTTTTCTATCGCTCCCAGTCCAGTATATTCCACTACGTCGATATTTTGCAAAACTATAATGCCAAGGTTTTCATTTTAGACGGAATTTCAATTTGTTTCGTGCTCTTTGTGAGAGACCTTGGTCAACATTCCTTTTGTATATGCATTGTATTTTAATACGAGGGTTGCGTGTGTTGCATAGTCGGTATAATTCTACTTCTGTCTGCCTTAACTGACTCCGTGGTCTATCAGTTTGAGCCTTGGGCTCTAGAGCCGGAGGTCCTGGGTTCGATTCCCGGCGGGGACAACGACTGTGTGTTGTTGTTTCTAGTTTTAGGACATTGCGGTCTGATCACCTGATTGTCCGAAAATTAAGTCGGTCCTGCGCCTGATTTATCTCTGGTCGTGTCAGTTAGACTATCCCATCAGAATAAGAGATTGAAGGAATAGAGAGTGCACCTGTGTGTTGCGCAATAACTCGGGCACTATAAACTAAGTCCCGGGCAGGTGGTTGATATCTGAGATATTGGCTGATGTTACCGAAAATCAGTTGGGGGGGACTATAACTCTAACCTTGAGCCGTCTGGCCAAGGCATCAAGTATCAAGAGTCCTTGTGCACTTCGCAAGGTTAAGATTTTAGCACAAAGGCGGTTGAGAGGGTGCTATAGCTGACTGCCTTTAGAAAAGTGAGAAGGCTCTTAATGACCAATCAAGACTGATTTCATTAAAAGCCGTTTTTTTCGAGCTCAAGCTATAACTCTGTCACGAACAGTCTAAAACAAATGCTCTCGCTAGGATGTTCGCGAACGTTTCGAATCACCAGTATATTTAGCAGCACTATTTAAAAAAAACGGTTAACAAAAGCAATTTCAACTTTAACGCCACGTTTGAGGGTTGTTTTAGGGTCAGTTCACTGAATTATAGTGTAAGGTTATGTTATACGGTCATTCGTTACATTGTGGTCTTTATGGCACCATGTAACCATGTTATGGCGCCAGTAATGGTTTTATATTGAAAGTAAACGTTTTAGTAGCCGCTGGTGCTGCTGATTATGGCGTGACCAGGATTAATAAACCATATTTATAAAATACATACATAAAGTCACACCTTTATCCCTTACGGGGTAGGCAGAGCGTAGAACTCCTAGTAAAAGGCGCCTTCGCGCCTTCTGACAAATATTGAGGACAATTTCAGATTGTAATATGTATCGCTGTAGTGACAGGTAGTCAGTCCATCGCCTAAATTACAATACACTGTAATCCTCGTATCCCTTTCGCATGCCCGGGAGGAAAGGCAGCTGGAACATTCTATGTTTTTCTATCGCTCCCAGTTCAGCATGGAAGAATCTCAAATGGTTTTAAAATTTATTATTGCTTCATTTTTTTTGTTATTTTTTTTTGCCCTTGATTATAAATATTGTTCCAAATGTTTCCAAAACCATTCTAAGTACTTTCAAATGCGCAGTCAACATTCC
>JARACY010006017.1:0-19269 GCA_029255725.1 Scrobipalpa atriplicella
CTAGCTATCTCGCACGGCACATTTTCTTGTTGCCGGAGCTCAGTCCTGTTAACATATTGTCCATGTCCGTGCCAGATAACTTTGCGGTTATGTATGGCGCTAGTGTCTTTAGAACATGACACTTTGGAGACTGGAAAAATTAGTTCCATTTTTCTTCACGCGCAAAGTGATTTGGCACGGACTCATGGTCAAACCATGTTAGGGCTGCCAGGTGAAAATATTTTGCAATCTTATCACAGCGTAGTAGTTCTCCAACTGAAATTATATGACGGAAATTTTTAACTATTTATTACATAAAAACTTAAACATTTAAAAAAAATATACTAAGTGACCCACATCCAAAAAGCTATATACCTACTATTCACATTAAAAAGCTTGTAGCTGTAAAATTATTCTAATGTAATGTTTTTATCGCGGAGCATTGACAGAAATTTCCGTCATATAATTTCAGTTGGAGAACTACTACGCTGTGATAAGATTGCAAAATATTTTCACCTGGCAGCCCTAACATGGTTTGACCATGAGTCCGTGCCAAATCACTTTGCGCGTGAAGAAAAATGGAACTAATTTTTCCAGTCTCCAAAGTGTCATGTTCTAAAGACACTAGCGCCATACATAACCGCAAAGTTATCTGGCACGGACATGGACAATATGTTAACAGGACTGAGCTCCGGCAACAAGAAAATGTGCCGTGCGAGATAGCTAGATGTGAACTCTCTGTCCCTTTTGAATAAAGGAGACCGTTCCAAAAGTTCCAAAACCGTATACCGGGGTAATATCCTATGGTGCACTGCACTTATTACCGTAATTCTGCTAGCAGTGGACCACCAATCAGACGTCAGCAAAACAGCAGTAACAAAAAATTTTATTTGAAGACTTTCGCGCTTTGCACACATTATAACTCAAACACATACGTGCTTTGATACCCCTGTTAAACAGTTATAATGGCCCCGATTCGTAACCATCCCGACTTAACTAAATCTCTACTAAAATTATTGCCATCCGGTTCTGTTCTCTCATGGTAGAAAATGACAGGTATGGACTTATATTAGTTAAGTCGCGTATTTTGCAACCATGAATTGCTACCAATGTTGAACTTGAGTTATCGCCTAAATAAAAAAATAATACTGAAACTCTCGAATTCCTTAGCTGGTTTTTAAAGTATATACCTACCCGGGAGGAGATGCGGCTGGCACATTCAATGTTTGTTTGTTTGTTTAAAACCGTATACTGGGGTAATATCGTATGATGCACTGCACTTATTATCGTTATTAGGTAATTAAAATTTCTTTTTCTGGTATATTTCAAATTCTGCTAGCGGTGTGTTATTGCATGCAAGACCGTTTTCATGATTGACATTTAAGTCCAAAAATAAACGAATTTTGATTTGCAGTTGCTCAAGCTTATTTAAAAGCTCATCTGCGGCGATATATAGCGGGAGTCAGCGTTATCTAAAATAGGAAAGAGTAAAGTTTAAGAAAGAGATAGTAGAAAGATTGATAATCAAAAATGTTGACTAAACAATATTTTGTTTTATTTGTTACTGAGCCTTAGCCATACGGTTACGGAACAGTCTCCCCTAGTTGCTTTTATTTATTTTTATGTATGATATTTGCTTTTAATTATGTTTTTTACTTATGAAATGAACGATTACAAAGGGACAAAGAAATCACGTATCTCGTTCGATACGAGTTCTATCTCACTCGACTCGTTTTTTATATGATAGCTCTGGCAGACCATATTCAATATTAAATACAAGTTCATAGGGCGTTACCTACACCCTATGAACTTGTATTAGAATGTCAATTTTTTATACCTAGTGCTCAGTCCTGTTACTAGCAACAAGTCCATGGTTTTGACATGGCATATATTAGACATATATTGACATTACGTGACATGTTTACATAAATTCGCGCATTTGGTCGCGGCTTCTTAGTACAGGAGTCAACCTAGCGATAAATGATGACCATCGAAACAGATGAAACGTATGCATGGAGTGTGGCAAACCTCAATGAAAACTTATCAAACGTCTACCAATCGAAATATAATCGAAATAAAAAAGTATATAGTTCGTAAATAATGTCTCCTTCAGTTTGTATGTGTTCCAATTATGTACATCAAAAAGTTAAATTGGTAATCTACTGGATTACAAACAATAAATAGGTATTGTTTTGCTATACAGGCATCATTAATTCAAAATGGTATCATTTATTTAATATTATCAAAACTTTAGACAAGTGTATCGGCATCATGCTCTTGGTCTATATTGGTCATGGCCTGTCAATTTAGACGCCGCCGCAGAAACAGACGCCAAAACAGACGCAAAAGTTGCCGCAGAATCAGACGCGCAAAGACGTGGCTTCCCTGTTAGGTAAAGGAATTATCCATTTATCGAATAGAAATATACTTTATTGCACACTAAATAAAACCAACAAACATAGAGCATTAGTGTACATAAAGGCGGCCTTATTACTAAGTGACAATTCCTTCCAGGCAACCTAGGTACAGCAATGGTTTATACCGTGTTTGATGGAGTTGTTAGCCTCATTCAAATTATAAATTCTGTGTGTTCTACATTTGATATCACGACGCCCTAACATACAAAACCAAGAAACATTGAGCATCACCCCTGTTCCAAGTATCCCTACCGGTCTAGCCCTAGCAATTTCTTCCAGGCAACCTAGGTACAGCAAATGGTTTAGGTATACCTTGTCTGATACAGTCCTTCAACATGTTATCCTAGCCAAAATTATAAATTCTGTGTGTTCTATTATATTCATTTCCCGACGCTCTAAATAACATACAAAACAAACAAAATATGGAGCATCAGTGTACTTTGCATATAGGCGATCTTATTACTAAGTGGCATTTTTTTCCAGGCATCCTAAGTACGTCAAATGGTTTACAAAGTGTTTGATAAATGATTTTTATCTTCATATTTTTATAGTCTTATCATCCTCGCTAAAATTAAAAATTCCGTGTGTTTTAAGTAAGTATATTAATTTCTCGAAGCTCTAACTTATCGTTTCGGTGTAGCGGCTTCACTACTACGGTCCAAGTCATTTCCCTGGGGTAGCCGTGGCTGTTTTAGAACTTGGACGAACAGCGGTCACTCAACAGATTTTGAAATGCATGGTGCAGTAGTTTTTGATTTGAAGATCGTGGATTCTATTCCCAACGGTACACAATATTTGTTAATTTTATTGTTATTTTCAAGGGTAATTAATTACAATGTTCTCGTGTCGTATTGTTTTCATAACTTATGTAAGAAATATAAAATCTTTAACTGTGTTTCACTTTGAGAACAACACCATTTCAAATAAGTAATTTGATTTGAGCATACGATATTGTCACTATGTAGGTATCTATTTATATTTTGTTTTGTAAGTATGTATTGGAAATGACATTGGTAGCAATTCGTAGTTGATTAAATCATTTCTTTAATGAGAGATCGGACAGATTTTTAGGACGGCAATAATTTTAGTTAAGATTTATTTAATTCGTGTTCTCAATGAATCGATAGCATTGTATGATTTTAATCATACGATTCGTTGTGGTACGTAGACTGTACTTATCTATCACCACAATTTCACGTTGTAACGTATTCCACGAAAATTGTACAGAGAAATAATTAGACCTAGATGTAACCCAGTTCTCCTAGTCAATGCGCAATCGGAATACCAAAACCAAACGCAAAACAGAAACAACGAATCTGAAATTCTATTACCTATCGAACAATGTCGTCCATTTTGGCCGCTTTTACCAGAAATATCTCTGAAATGCACCGCAAAGAGCAAAATGAAACTGTTTTGTTGAAACTCTAGCAAAATATCGTGGTTTGTTTTGTTGCTGTACCTGGTATAACTGGAAATAATTTTGTTTTAGGAAGCGTTATACACTTTAGAGGGTGCACCCCTTATTCTAGCGTAATTTTTCAAGAATTCTTAATTTTAAAATAAGTGCTATGAAATCGAAATTTTCTCTTTCTAAAGCCGTATCGAAATTTTGGTTATAAAAAGTTAGAAATTAAAAATCTACCACGGGCAGGATTTGAATCTGAGACCTACGGAATGCCGTTTCATCGCCCTGCCAACTGAGCTACCGAGGGGGAAATCAATATGGCGAATTTAAAAAAACACTGTATAATTGTGTTGTGAGTGCGAAAATCCTCAAAAAATTTGGGTATGTTTTTACTAGAATCACTTTGCGAATGATTATGTTTATGAAAACATTTGATATCAAGATAATATCTTCATGTTTTAAATAAATATATAAATTAACCTTGTGTTGTAGCTCTTTCCGCTCTCTCATGATAGAAAATTACAGTTGACAAATATAAGTCTTATATTAAGTCTTATCCCAACTAACACATTAGTGAAAATTGCAGCTTCTCTTACAGTTCCAATGTCTATAAGGGTGGCATAAGGGAGTTTTAATTAGGCACGAGTTCTATAACAGGTAAAATTATCGCTGATGGCTGCAGCAAAAATCTAAGGGATTTTTGCGACCCTTATGGCACCGTGAACTGTATAATAGTTAGATTAAGATCTTTTTTGTCACTTTAGGTGGCATCGTGGTCTTACTTGGCATTTTATACCACCATAGACTGCATTGTAGATATAATTGTATGTCTATTAGCACTTTGAGTTCTTCCGTGGCATGTTTTGCCACGATGATTTGCATAAGATAGAAAATTGTGACTTATTGACGTCTTAGAATGTTTGTTATGCATAAGAGGTATTATTAGCTCTTCTGCTCGTAAAATTCCTATTTATAGAACTACTATGGGGTCTGCAGTGCTTTATGGCAGGAAATAATAACTTTTAAATAAAATGAAGAACTACAGATTATATATCTAGTCTAGTATTCTAATATGAAGAACGGTGGAATTATTATCATTACAATGAATTTAATATTAGGTATTGGTCAGGTTCCTGTGATTGGTCAGTAATCTGTCAATGTCAATGTCAATATCAGTTTTGCGTCTTCTCATTGGTCTCTTTTGGAACACTTGCTGGTGGCGCCATCTGCAATTAGCTTTGCGTTTTTATCCTCATAGTAGGTGCTGCAATGCAGATGCAAGCTTTAAATCGTATAAAATTAACACTTTAGGATATAATATTCACTCTATTGGACATTGTATGGAACTTGAAGTTCTAGAGCAGATAATTTAGCAGCTTAAATGGCAATAAGAGCTTCTGAACAGTGATTTTTGTCGCTTAACACTGCATTAAAGGGCTACAGTAGCGAAACAAAGAACCTAAGGCTGCTACAATATCAACGCCATTTTGTGGTAGCATTTTTAGGTTATCTGAGACAATTACTAGATTGGTACTTATATTTTAGTTTATTTCAACACACTGCACAGCTTAGGATGATCGGAAATATCATGTTATCGTTAGTTATCCATAAATTAACATAAATCAGCATTATACTTACCAAAATTTGGTTAAAATATTTGAATTCGCGTTTACAAACTCATTAGATTTTCATAGAATCTTTAATTAATTGAGGGCCCATGAATTATTTTGATAAAACACCATACACGTTTCACAGTAAATTAAATTTGCCAATGTTCTTCACCTACACAAGCCGCGTAACTGAGATCGTATAAGTTATTCACTATTATTCCGCCATTTTAATATTGCACTACACGCTGCCATAAGCATATTTATCTAAAGACTTCATACAAGTAATATAAAATACAATAAGTACATTTTAAACACTCAGCTAAATATTTCACTATAAGTTGCAATTTTCGCAGAGTGAGTGGATGAATGATGAATGTTAAATTCGTTCACTCAATTAGTGCCAATTTCAGCTATCAGTTGTAATTTTCACTTTTTATGGTGCTTAAGAAGTGGAAGAAGCAGTTCAAAGAAATAATTTGCGCTGTTATGCAACTCTACTGGACTTATTAAATAAGGTCTATAAGGGGCCCCTTTAGGGTTATAGCAGCTGCAGAAGGGTTCCATAGCGCACTATGCAGCTGACTCTTGCAGCTTATAGCTGTTATTATATACGCTATAAAGCTACTAAGCAACCTTCTTGTGTTAGTTGGGATATTAGTCAAGTCTTGATTTTTGAAACTTCTCTCTCTCAAAACTCAAACTACTGCCATTGTGGACAGTTCAAAGTAGCAAGTAGCAATGGAGTAGGAAATAAACCCGTTTATTCCAGTGGCGGTAGACACAGTGCTCCGTGACCCGTTAGAAGCGTTTAGCACCCAATAACGTTTAGATTGAATTTAGATTTTATTAAGTGCAAACTTCAAACTGCACCGTCGTAAAACACTTAGAGTGGAAGTTTATTACGTTAAAGCTAAAGAAGCAGAAGTCTGTTTAGTTTTAGTTTTAACGTTTTAACGTAAATACTAACAGAATAAGTAGTAGGTACTTTATGAGTTATGACAGACAGACCGGTGAAAAATCTTCTTCTACAGATTATGCCCTAAACTAAAGGGTTGAAGTACTAGCTATCATTAAAAAAAACTCTCTTTAAGACTTATTTAGCGTGCTCGGCTGCAGCTTTTATATATGTCTTTATTACCATCCTCATGCTCAACCTTTTCCTTTAATTCTTAGCTAATATAATTCTTACTGCTTACTTGAAAGCCCGATGGTGTTGTGGATAGAGCTGCTGCTGCCTCCTGTGGGGTCGTGGTTCGAATCCCACCACGTACCAGAGTTTTTCGGTTTTTTAATTTCATATGTACGTTTATTCGGCGCTTTTACGGTGAAGGAAAACATCGTGAGGAAACCTGCACACAAAGGCTGTGTGTGAAGTCAACCAATCCCGTAGGTATTGGGCCCACGTCGTTGACTAAGGCCCGATCGCCCTATTCAGGGTAGGCCCGTGTGGCCCCTTCGGTGGGGACGTATATGAGCTGATAATGATGATGAAAATGATAATCCATAACCTAAAAGCTTACAGGATAATGTTATATACCATGCAAGCAGTCATGCTCAAATGGTAGCGTTCACCACACAACCAACGTGTTATTATAACTTCTTTTAGTACGCTTAATCATGTTTTTCATTTATTATAACCACAGAATGACCCCAATCACGTACTGTTACTATAAATAATATTCTATTTGAGGTATCAAATTGGCGTATCGCGTGAGTCACTGACCTGATTTTGGTTAGCTATGTCACTTAGCATGGTCATTGTTGAAAATCATATTTTATTATAAATAACATATACGTGTACTCTTCCCGTATGGTTCTAGATTAAAATAGCATCACCTCATATCTTTAGAAAGGCATAGAACTAGGAAATGGAAGGCTACCAAACGTATTATTGTAGAAAAGAATCAAAATATATACCTGAAAGTATATGTAAAAGTTGTTAGTAGACTTAATGTTAACGTAGGTAAATTAATTATGTATAATCTGAACCTTAATGCAACTTATAATTAGGTAATTAACTGATGTACCTATTTAACCGAGTAATTATAGAAATCAATTAACAGGGAACTAATTGACCAATTAACAGTATAATGCTGTTAATCGATGATTATAAGATATTAAGTTGTAATACCTGAATATATAGTATAGGTAGTTAGTTTCTCTCAATAATTTTAGACATTAAATATATATTTTGACTTACCTATACGTTTTAGTTTAAGAGTCCAATCATTTTAATAAATTTATACCTACAAGAAAATGTATAGATATGTTATCTGAATTCACGAATGATTCAAGTATCGTTATTTATAAATATATTTTAATTTAATATAAATTAACAAACTTGACTAATTTAAGATTTATGATGTTACCTTCCTACTAAAGGATACAGATGCGTAACGAAATACCCCCCCCTATTCAGCCCGGTAATTCCTTATCAAATGTCAAACACACGAACCCTAGTAACTGCTCTGAGAGGGTCCCGCAGGATACCTCAGTACAGCCCTTTTGTGCCTTTGTGCCTTTTGACAGATACCTTTAAAGGGCGTCCATTTTGTCCGCTTACCTGGATTTACTCCAATCGATTCGTGGACAAAATAGGTCAATTAAAATGTAGGAACAAGATAAATGAAATCGACATAACGGTTTTAAGATACAATAACTTTGATCACATTTAATTTTCAAAACAATTGCATTCTAATGTTTGACTTTAAAATATCACAGCTATCAAATCAAAGCTATGATTGAATAATTTAATTTCTCATAGATAAGTGACAAAATTGTATAAAATATTTCACAATACCATTGCTACAAGTACTTCTTTCCATAAGCCTTAAGCGCATTTAACAGTACTTACCTTTCTTCTAATTTAAGACATTTGTTCTTTTTGTACCTTTGCGGGGTTTCTCAGAATCCTCTTAGCAACAGCATGATTAATTTCGGCTCCTAATTTTGTATTACGTTTTGTGCCCGTATTTATAGTATTTGAATATTTTAGACTAATTACATTTGTCGCTTGTTATTTTGATAATCATTATTAAATGTTTCACTATATCAAAGGTTAACTGGTTTGAAAGCAAAGGAAATAATACATTCGCAACGGGCCATGACGTATACATAAGAAAGACTATAGTATTTTCGTCAATCCAGAGGCGCAGTTTCGAATCCAGCCCGAGGTCGTGGCCCGGAAATCTTTCTTTTAGGAAAATCTCATGTCACTGAAAATTTTGTTATGTTTAAGATTCAAAGATTTTTAATTCATGATTTTCTTTAACGTTAAAATTTATGTGACTACAATTTAATGAATCTTTGGCTCCTGTTTTTCCCAACAGAATTTTAATTACCATGAAACAATAGTTGGCATTGCCAAAAATCATGTTATGAAATAGGAGTGGGGAAGCAGTGGCAAGTTGCCAGAAGCAATCGCCTCATCTACCCGCATTCGGCTTACCCGCCACAATCTGTACTCGCCTGTTCTCTGGATGTAGGAATATTACGAATATTTTCTTGCCTCATTCGTTGTTTTTTTTTTAAACGAAACGAACAAGTGAAAGTTAGATTCACATACGAAGTATTTCCTGTCATTGTACGATATTTTGAATTTTTATAATTTGTAGGTAACATTTTTATACCATACCCTAACCTAAAGTAACAGGCTTGATATTGATAGTTTACGTTTTTAGGTTTAATTAAATTATGTGATAAGTTACGTTTTGGTTTAGCTCGTAGCAAATATCTACGAGCTACAATACTACGTAGCAAACAGCTACGAACTGTGGGTGCTGGCATGGCAGTCTGTTATATTAGCAAACGGAATTTGTGCTACGGTACGGAGTACAATCGACGTAGGGGCCAAAAACTACTACTACGCTTTCTGAAACCGAATCACGTAATATACAGAAGAATAAAAATACTTGGTGTAAAAAAATATATATCCAGGGTGTGAATCTAAACCGAACAACTTCCTCCTAGGTACGTCGTAATATGAAAAAAAAATGGCTGTCACATTATAAATTAACTCTATACAAGAGAGCCAGTTTTTTTAATACATATTTCGATATATGTACGTGTTCCTTGCAAGGAGAATTTAGTTCCCTGGGAAAATTTGTTCAGTTTTATGGGTAGACCTTCACCATAAGGTTGGTCAGCTATTTTTACATCCGTATAGTAAATTATAAGTAGGTATATTGTTTGCAATATTATAAATAAGACTGACAAATCATGAGGAATTATATTATAAACAAAACATTTCCTTATTTTATAAAGAAAATGTGAAAAATTACTTGACTTATTTGTATAAACAAAATACAGGTGGAAGTTTTCACAACCACATAACTAACTACATTTTCAAAATGAATACACGTAATTTTTGACCACACTGTACACAAAATACTAAACGGTTTCCAAATACTTCTATTGGCTCTACCTAGTACTTTGTGCAGCTGTAGACTGAAATTTAGTCTCAAAACTAAACAACTCAGTAGAGAAACTGAAATTATATTCCGATATTGTCCAGCCGATGCATTGAAACCAGAGCCTTTGTTGGTGTATTCAAACCTATTGTGAATTTGCCATCGATACAAACATAAATAAAATATGGCGGACATAGCTAGTAGAAAATTAGAGCAAATATTTCAATATAGTGTTATTGAGTGGGGAACTACAATAAAATTGTATGCAAAAATAAATGAATTATATCAAACCAAATGTAGCTTTTATACAACTAAACCTAGAATTTGTTAATTTCTTTAAAAAGACAAAATGAATGATTAAAAATAAAAATAATGTCGACCCTGATAACTTTGTTATAGTTGATTTTAGTTTATAGTGTGGTAATTAATTTTATTCCTCCATGCTGGCCCGGGAGCGAAAAAAAAATCAAAGAATATTATCATCTGCCCCCAGTTTACAAAGCGGTCCCCCAACAACTCATGAATTGGTCTACATTTGTTTTAAACAATTCTTTTATACTTTTTAAAGGATACATAGTTTGTCGCGGGTTTTTTAAATTTTTAATTTAATTTTTAAGTTAATAGTACCTAAGATCAAACTTATAAAAAATCTTATTCGACACAGCTTTCCATTTATACCTCTTAGCGTAGGCGTGGCGTAGCAATCGTAGCTCACTCGTAGCACTCTCGTAGCTATGATTCCTCTTTACGCATGCGAAAGAGCCGAACATTTCACTACAGTTTTTGCTATACTTAACTAAGTAATACAATTTTGTATTTCTAGACAATGCTTTCTAGATAATACCATCGAAGTCATAGAAATAAGGAAACACAGAACCTCAATATTGTACATGTACCAATTCCATATACAAATGGTCTGGAGATATTACATAACGTACGATACCAAGGCACTGGGTTTGGGTTTACTCAAATGCACAAGTGAATATTGCAGGTAGTTTGGCAGATGGATAGACTTATTGAAATGCGTTTCTTGGTAGGTATGAGAAACTCAATAACTAACCAACCAACCGTTTAACTTTTTCTCGACGATGTTTGAAAACAACTCATCCGATTTTAAATTAACTAGAAATAACTCAATCAAAAGAAAAAATAACTTAAGTGATAGGTAGATGGTGGTTGCATGCTATTGGCTCAAAATATCGATACATTTTACGAAGACCCTATATGAATCTGTAATAACATACGCCAAATACTTATTCAGATTATTATAATATCTAAAACATGTTCAGCAAATATTAAATTAACAAATCGTTTGGATAATATAAATTACTAAGCGTATTCATTAGGAATATTGTGTTAATATTTCAAAATCATAATTTTATCGTATTATAAACATAGTTTGTAATTAAATTTTACGTTTGCTTCACTAAAATTTGAAATTGAATACAACTTATTATCGAGTAACTAGTTTGTTCCATGGTCATAAAACTGCGCGAGGTACAACAAAACATTTTCAACTGTTCTGTTCCTCCAAAAAAATTACCAATTTTCATGTCGAGACAATTACATAGGTTCTATTTGCAGGGATTGCAGGTGAAAATTTGCTCGAAGGTGGTGAAGCAAATTCAGGATATCAAAGACAGTGAATGTACAATAGTCTCGTATGTGCTTTCTCTTTGTGTAGCAAGACAAATTATTTAATAAAGTATAGTCAATTTAGTAAAACAAGGATTCACGGTTTATATTTCGAATGTTAGTTGCCAGAGAAACATGATTATGTGGTTTTCATAACCGTTTTCCTACTAACATTATAAATCCGAAAGTTCTTATGGATTTTTAAACGTTTCGATGTTTGTTACTCAATCACGAGTCTAGTTGACTGACATACCGCGATGAAACTTGCCACATTATATGTATAAAGGTAAGGTCCAGGAAAAGGACGTGGGCTTTTGATCGCGGGAAAACCTTTATTTTCGCGGGGAAGTCGTTTAAAGCGGATGAAACTGCAGGCGGAAAGCTAGTATCAAATAATTGTAAGTAATGTTTGAGTAATTTGAAAAATAAACTGTATTTAGGTATTAGTTACTACACTATCTACTAAGATAGTGTAAGAGTTTAGAAGGCAGGGTATCCTAAATTTTGAATTAGATTTATGTAATTCAGTTTAAGTTATTTTCCCGGTATAGTCTTTTAATGTTTTAAGTAGGTATTTTCTTTAAAAACCGCAATATGTAATAAACAATCGTAAAAAAAGAAGTTAAGTGTTGATATTGGTGTAACTAATCTCTAAGTGGACAGAAAACGTCCAAGTAGGCCAGTGGCGATGTAGTGAGGTTATCCGAGCTATCTCTGTAATCCAATAATGATGGCAGCATCCCACTTGTCTGGCATTCGAGGTCAACACTAAATGTCAGACAAATAAAACATGGGTCATACCGAGTTGTATCGGGATGTAAGTACTTTTTTAATTATAATAATATACCATCTGCTGTGTATTTATAAGCACCGCTGCCCATGGACACCCTAAACGCCCGGGGAATCACAAAATTCGTGCCCAACCTTTTATGTAAGAGAGAAAGCTTTCTTGAAGCCTATGTACTTCAATTTATTATTACTCTTCAAAGGTCATATATGAATTTTCTCGGGATCCTCTGTACAGGCAACATTACAAAAAACCAAAATCGGCAACCATCATCGCTACAGAAGAAATAACCTACATGGAGTACAAAATTTGCGAACCAAACTTAGGCGGAAGCCACGTCTTTTTCGCATGCGCGAATTTTCTTGCGTCAAAACTGGCGGCGCGTCTTGCGAAAAAAACAAACGTATGGGAATGTATGGGAGAGGCCACGTCTTTCGGAGAGAGGCCACGTGTTTCGGCGTCCGGCGGTGCGAATCGCGAATGTCAAAAAAATCGCCCGTGCGTCTGCCAAACATCTGCCAAATCAGTACGGTTTTAGGGCTGCCACTTGTATAATTTTAGTTTTTTTTTATCTCGTCACGGAAAACGGACGATTTTTACTAACTTAATAATAGTTAGTAGATATGTTACGCACAATCCCCGAAATCGCTCATTGGCCGGAAAAAAAAGGATCATTTCGCGGATTGGCAAATGCAAAGCGCACAATCCCCGAAATGTCCTTTTATTTCGGCCATTAAGCGTTCTAAAACGATCATTGATGATTGATGAAACAGCCAATTGCCGAATTCGGGGTTTGGCAGGTATGTAAAACGACCAATCCGCGGAGTGGTATTGACAATATGCCAGACCCCGAACTACATTTAAAAAAAACGATGTCATGGGTCGTCGGGTCAACATGGGTCATGTCTGCGGGGATGAGTTGTCAGTGCGGGGTTAAGTTATCAGTGCGGGATGAGTTATCAGAACGGGGATGAGTTGTCAGTGTGGGATAAATTCTCAGCGCGGGATGAGTTGTCAGTAGGGAATGAGTTGACAGTGCGGGGATGAGTATCTGTGCGGGATGAGTTGTCAGTGGGGGATGATTTGTCAGTGTGGGATGAGTTGTCAGTGTGGGGATGAGTTGTCAGTACGAGGATGAGTTGTCAGTGTGGGGATGAGTTGTCAGAGAGGGGATGAGTTGTCAGCGTGGGGATGAGTTGTCAGTGCAGGGATGAGTTGTCAGTGTGGAATGAGTTGTCAGTGGGGGACGAGTTGTCAGTGTAGGATGAGTTGTTAGTGCGGGGATAAATTGTCAGTGTCAGACAACTTATGATGCGCTGACAATTTATCCCGCACCGACAACTTATCGCGCTCTGACAACTCATCCCCGCCCAGACAACTCATCCCACATTGACAACTCACCCCGCACTGACAACTCACCCCACACCGCACTGATAACTCTTCCCCGCACTGACAACTCATCTCCGCCGACACGATCCATGTTGACCCGACGACCCATGACAGCGTTTTTTTTATTTAGTTCGGTATCTGGCATTTCTTCTATGCCATTTCGCGGTGTGGTTGAATCAAAAACTGCTCACTTCGCGGGCTGGCATTTCATCAGTACCACTCCGCGGATTGGTCGTTTTACATACCTGCCAAACCCCGAATTCGGCAATTGGCTTTTTCGTGTTTGCCAGTTCGCGAATGGTTGCTTCAAAACGTCTGTTGTAAGATTTTTCTCTATAGAGCAATGGTAGCAATTCGTGGTTAACTAATAAGTCCAAACCTGTCACTTTCTATCATGAGGGAAGAGTACGGGATGGCAATAATTTTAGTTGAGATTTAGTTAAGTCGTGCTGGTTACGAATCGGGCCCATTGTCTGTATCAGGTTCTTTGTTTACTTTTATTAGGATGTTATTTGTGTGCAATAATAAATGATTAAATATATATATTTTTAATCCGACTTTTGCACCGTGATACTCAGAATAAAACCTCCTTGTACTGGGTAGTTCTCCTGATTGACGGAAATTTCTGTCAATGTTCCGCGATAAAAACATTACATTAGAATAATTTTACAGCTACAAGCTTTTTAATGTGAATAGTAGGTATATAGCTTTTTGGATGTGGGTCACTTAGTACATACTTAGTATATTTTTTTTAAATGTTTAAGTTTTTATGTAATAAATAGTTAAAAATTTCCGTCATATAATTTCAGTTGGAGAACTACTATTTCCGTCATATAATTTCAGTTGGAGAACTACTACGCTGTGATAAGATTGCAAAATATTTTCACCTGGCAGCCCTAACATGTTTTGACCATGAGTCCGTGCCAAATAACTTTGCGCGTGAAGAAAAATGGAACTAATTTTTCCAGTCTCCAAAGTGTCATGTTCTAAAGACACTAGCGCCATACATAACCGCAAAGTTATCTGGCACGGACATGGACAATATGTTAACAGGACTGAGCTCCGGCAACAAGAAAATGTGCCGTGCGAGATAGCTAGATGTGAACTCTCTGTCCCTTTTGAATAAAGGAGACCGTTCTAAAAGTTCCAAAACCGTATACCGGGGTAATATCCTATGGTGCACTGCACTTATTACCGTAATTCTGCTAGCAGTGGACCACCAATCAGACGTCAGCAAAACAGCAGTAACAAAAAATTTTATTTGAAGACTTTCGCGCTATGCACACATTATAACTCAAACACATACGTGCTTTGATACCCCTGTTAAACAGATATAATGGCCCCGATTCGTAACCATCCCGACTTAACTAAATCTCAACTAAAATTATTGCCATCCGGTTCTGTTCTCTCATGGTAGAAAATGACAGGTATGGACTTATATTAGTTAAGTCGCGTATTTTGCAACCATGAATTGCTACCATTGTTGAACTTGAGTTTTCGTCTACCTAAATTAAAAAATAATACTGAAACTCTCGAATTCCTTAGCTGATTTTTAAAGTATATACCTACCCGGGAGGAGATGCGGCTGGCACATTCAATGTTTGTTTGTTTGTTTAAAACCGTATACTGGGGTAATATCGTATGATGCACTGCACTTATTATCGTTATTAGGTAATTTAAATTTATTTTTCTGGTATATTTCAAATTCTGCTAGCGGTGTGTTATTGCATGCAAGTCCGTTTTCTTGATTGACATTTAAGTCCAAAAATAAATGAATTTTGATTTGAAGTTGCTCAAGCTTATTTAAAAGCTCATCTGCGGCGATATATAGCGGGAGTCGGCGTTATCTAAAATAGGAAAGAGTAAAGTTTAAGAAAGAGATAGTAGAAAGATTGATAATCAAAAATGTTGACTAAACAATATTTTGTTTTATTTGTTACTGAGCCTTAGCCATACGGTTACGGAACAGTCTCCCCTAGTTGCTTTTATTTATTTTTATGTATGATAGTTGCTTTTAGTTATGTTTTTTACTTATGAAATGAACGATTACAAAGGGACAAAGAAACCACGTATCTAGTTCGATACGAGTTCAATCTCACTCGACTCGTTTTTTATATGATGGCTCTGGCAGACCATATTCAATATTAAATACAAGTTCATAGGGCGTTACCTACACCCTACGAACTTGTATTAGAATGTCAATTTTTTATACCTAGTGCTCAGTCCTGTTACTAGCAATAAGTCCATGGTCTTGACATGGCATATATTAGACATATATTGACATTACGTGACATGTTTACATAAATTCGCGCATTTGGTCGCGGCTTCTTAGTACAGGAGTCAACCTAGCGATAAATGATGACCATCGAAACAGATGAAACGTATGCATGGAGTGTGGCAAACCTTAATGAAAACTTATCAAACGTCTACCAATCGATATATAATCGAAATAAAAAAGTATATAGTTCGTAAATAATGTCTCCTTCATTTTTATGTGTTCCAATTATGTACATCAAAAAGTTAAATTGGTAATCTACTGGATTACAAACAATAAATAGGTATTGTTTTGCTGTACAGGCATCATTAATTCAAAATGGTATCATTTATTTAATATTATCAAAACTTTAGACAAGTGTATCGGCATCATGCTCTTGGTCTATATTGGTCATGGCCTGTCAATTTAGACGCCGCCGCAGAAACAGACGCCAAAACAGACGCAAAAGTTGCCGCAGAATCAGACGCGCAAAGACGTGGCTTCCCTGTTAAAAGTGAGAGCTTACTTATGAATCTGAGCATCTTTCTCCAAAATGACTGGAGCCGCTGTCACAATTTATAAGAAAGGGGCAATTTTGTATATTTTGATCTATGTTACCTTGCAGATTTATGAATAGGATCCCACCCTAAAGTAAAAACAGCTTACTTTTTTACACCCAGTATTAACGGCTTGTTCACGTGTAAAATATCGTCTGGTGAATACTGAATCGTATCTGCGATCATCAAAGGGCGGATCACGGTACACACGTTATCATGTTTGAGAACATCGCTCGGGTCCTATTGAAAACTATATAATGCGCTAACCCAACCGACCTTTCAAAGAGATGGAGTGCAGTGAAGGGATTCGTACTGTTTCCTCTCGTGTTAAGATCAGGATTCACCAAAAGTTGCAAACAACGATTTAAAGACCTACTTCTCACTATTACCCTAAAGAAAGCATTTTTTGTAGTACAACAAGCTGATTTGGAATTCTGGGGAATAAGGTTTATCATCAGCAAAATTGTGGGTTTTTGTTATGTTAACTTCTTCTGTGATCTATGCTTCATCGGTGTGTGAGAATACCAGTGCCGTTGAGATTTCTGGTGGATGTCAATAGTCGACTTTATTTTGATTACCTCTTGCCTGCAGTCAAGAGAAAACCCATCCATCGCCTATGATCAATGAAAAACCACTTAAAATAATAAATTTCTGGAGTTTGGTACAAAATTATCTTCGTCGGCAAAATCTCTGTTCTGTTTCCAATATGACCTGCTGACCCAAATGGTCCATGGTTCAAGGGACATTTTCAATCTTCTAACCCAATATGCACAATTACTTACATACATGCTGTCAAGGTCTTGGGGGAAAAGGTTGTATTACTGTGTTGTCGGTCGATTTGCCAAGGGCTACCACAGACGTATTTTTTTATTTTGAAGATTGGATATTTTATCCGTAGCTCAAGAACGGTTG
Source organism: Scrobipalpa atriplicella (assembly GCA_029255725.1). Classification (NCBI taxonomy): domain Eukaryota; kingdom Metazoa; phylum Arthropoda; class Insecta; order Lepidoptera; family Gelechiidae; genus Scrobipalpa; species Scrobipalpa atriplicella. The sequence goes on from JARACY010006017.1 coordinate 17,355, forward strand.
TAATATTAATAATTTAATTCCAATAATTTAAAATAGAGAAAATATAGGAAAATTTGAGCCAAGTCAGTGTGTAAATATACGAGTATTAGGTATGTACCTAAATTCGTAAAATAAAGACGTGACATATCCAGGTAAAGTTTTTAGGCGCGAATCTTCGCCTATTTTCTTTTTCTATCAGAGACCCCTGTCCGTAAACTATAAGATTTCTTTTGTCAGCAAAAATTTGAAACTGGTTTTGTGTAAGCTAAAATACATTTTTTGCTACTCAATACATTCTGCCTAAATTGAAGTGCCATAGGCAATGAATTGAATTTCGTTTCAGTATTTTTTCAAATAGTGGTCCAAATATTGATAAAAAAAACCTATTTTGGTACAGCTTTCTCATTTACGTCAAATAAATTATTGAATATTAACACTGAAATATCTTTCTAGTATTTAAATAGTGGACTAATTTGGGTTTAGTTTCAGGCATCTAAATTGACCCCAATTTCAAACAGTTAATAACTGACAGTCTCATTAGCAGAACATTTGAAATATCCCACATTTGTACTACATGACTTGCGGGTACGCAATAAAACAATCGTAACTCCTGTTAGGTGAACTCTAGTTAACTCAAACATTGAAATTGTTGTATGTGTAGTTAACGCTATCTTACCCTTAGGGTCTAAGCAGACAGAAAACGTTCTCGCATTCTACATACAGTTTTACGCATTTCATTGCGGGTTTTCATTAACTCATGTTTCAAAACCAGTTGATGTTCTACGCGATGTATACTTAAAGCAAATTTCTAAATGTGTAAGTGTTCTCTGTCCATAGGCCTTAGGAAATAATAGCCGCACTAAAAACGTTATTGTAGCCGAGAATTGGGGATATCACTTCAGCAATAAACGCGTGCTAAATCCTCACTTTAATACGTGAACGTTAAAGTTAAACATTGGCTTTATTTCAAACCTAAACACGAAACATGATATGTAAAATAAATAAGGATACTATCACAGTTTTTAAACTGCCTCGTATAGGCCTCTGACATAGTTTCTGTAGCGCTTTTTAAATCACGTGATTGAGTCTGCATTGCAATGCGTAAAATGAAAAATTCGCTATTTGATCAAAAAATCCTGTGCTGGTCGATGGCGTATCTGGTACCTTACGAATGGCCGCAACCAATCTGGGAACAATTTAAGAAAACAATAAAATATTTACCATGGAATCGAACCCAAGACCTCTGTATCAAAAGCCTCAAACCACAGTGCGAAATTAAGTGAACTGAGCTCCGTTAATTTGTTATGTTCTCGCTAATCGGATCTCTCTACACGATGCCTCTGTATTCAGTTCTCAAGGAGATTAATACGGTTCATTATGTAGCCACTCTCGTGCCTGCACACACAATAGAGAACACTATCTTTCTAGTTTATTAGGATTACAGCTTTTTAGAGGCTTTGTTTGTCTCCGAAAAGATAGAACTAAAAGATTAACAAACCTTGTTGGAACTGCTTAAACTAGAACAGTTTTCTTGATTTTTGCGCTCGGTGCAACGTTAAACGAAAATGAATTTGTCCTTAGTTCATTTGTTACAGTGATGGAGTGATATTTAAGGACACACGAAGTCGAGATACTTGACTTCATATTTCTCTTAATATTTTAAAAACAGAACCGGGTTCTCCAAATATTCTGCAAAACCTTACCATTACTCAAAGGTAAATGTTCTGAAGTAAAGTATACATACCTTGGCAGCGGTGCGGCGGCGCCTTTACCTCCATATCTTTTCGAGCTTGTGCATTTCATATCGAAATGTAAGTTTTACGTCAAAAGCTTTGACTTGTTCTATGAACTTCGTGGAGTCAGTTCAAGTCTTTTGAGCTACACAGCTTGGCGCTCCTAAGTATATCATTCTACGATGTAAATTATCAAACTGATA
>JARACY010006018.1:0-19263 GCA_029255725.1 Scrobipalpa atriplicella
TGAAGTTAGATTTGAGGTATATAGGTAATGCAGTAAAAATGACGAAGTTCCGATTTATAATTTAAGAATACAACTGCCAGAAAAGAATTTTTTATACACTTGGTATTACAATATTTCTATTGTAAAAATATCCTACTAATATTATAAATCGAAAGTTTGGATGTTTGTTACTCAATCACGCTTCAATCTGTTGAAAGGAGGTTTCATAGGTGTGTAACAGTGACACCTCCAGCCTTTACTGACGGCGATTTAAATAGATCGCGTTAAGGTGGTTCGATGAGCTCCCCAGCGCCCTCCCAAGAAATAATTTATTGCGTCTAAAATATAAACATATTAGTGAATATTTTACGTATTGCGAAAATTGGAAGTAATTCTTTATTTAGTAATCCATTGGGCTTTTGAATTATATAATCCTACAAGCTTTGAATGTCGATCTTGCTAAAAGTGGCCACTTTTGGCCATATCGACATTCAAAGCTTTGACACTAGTATACCTATAAATAGTGGCCTTATGCATTACAAAATGAAGAATTAGCGAGTGCGGCGATAGACGAGTGGCCGGATCGATTGAAAATGTGTGTGTAGGCAAAAGGGAGTAATTTTGAGTAAATTTCTTATTCGTTCCTTTAAATAGTTAATAAAGAATAACTGTGTTGTGTTGTATTTCATTAGTTTTTGATAATTTATTTTGAGATAGACATGTTTTTTTTTTTTTTTTGTATGTTCTCCGACTTTCCTCTGACATGGAGATCAGAGACTTTGTAAGGCGAAACACGGACTTCGACGGCCAGAATATATTTAGTAGTCCATAATCAGTGTGTTTTAGGAGGAGGACTCCGGATTTTCGTACGGGAGTCCTGCAACCTTAATGCGTATTTGTGTTAGGGCTTGTTAGTTTATTTCACATACATGGTTATTACAATTTGTTCTTATTTTTAAGAGTTGTGCTCATTGTACAACGTTACATTATAATTTAGCTTAACATAACTTAATCTATTATAATATTTATCTAATTATATATTAGCGTACATGTAAGTTATTTTTTTACAATTAATACATATTTAAATAATATGTATTATTATAAAGTTTTCTTAATCTAATGAATATCATTTTTTTCACATCTTCCTTATTATAATATCTTATATAAAGTTATCTTACATGCATGCATTGTTTGCTGCATGCATGTTACATGAACTTTTACTTTAGCTATGCATACAGCATATCTATGTAATTGGTATACGAACTTATTAATGCCGATTCTTTGTGTGGTACATTTTCCAGCTTGGAAGTTTAGAAAAAAATAAGGGCTGCTGCAGGGATTTGGGCGTAGTTCTATGTATTTTTTACATACTTCGTAATAACAGCCCGTTTATAGTAGTGAAAGAGCGGCTTATCTTTGTTTTAGTGTTGTAAATATTGACTAAAATGGTGGTTTCAAACACTTGTACATCTTTAAACTGAAGATTGTATAACTCCTGCCTTCGGCACGCAGCCATTATTCCAAAGATGAGTGCAGTCTGTAACAATATTATGAATAAATAAGGTTTATGTAGATAAGTAGTGTCAATAACATTAAACAATCATAATAAACAATAAGTATCTGCCTACCTTTGAAAAAAGATATAGCTTATCGGGTGCTTCGCTCATAAACTTTTTTATCTGGTCAGGTGAAAAGGTTTTCGACTTTTCCCTTTATATCCTTCTGACTTTCTTTTGAGGAAAGCAATTAGCTTGAAATATTTCGTCATGTCAATGTTGTGATGAATTCCCAATGTACTTTTGAGCATGGAGAATTTAGTCCACAAAGTTGGAGATTTTAGTTTTTCTGACATCTCTTGAAAATACGCAAGTAAGACATTTTCAGAATATGATGTAGTGTTTTGCTTCATTCTCCAATCCATGAATTCTTCATATAGTACGGCGGTTAAGGATCAAAAATCAGGACAAAGCTTGCACTTTCGCGTGATGGGTTGAATTGGTCTCAGACTGGTTGTACACATCCTAAGGTAACTTTTGAGATATGTTGCCCTGGTGGGTACACTCTATGGGTCTGCAGGCAGGGTCGGTTAGGTTACTATATAGGAGCAATTACAGTATTTCAATTATATAGGAGTGGGTGCTCGAACAAAGTTTGGAGCACACCCTGGTCAAATTCACATCGTGGTGAAAAAAAATCCAAAATGGCGGAAAATAAGATGGCCGCCATACAAAATAAAAAGTCGAATATCTCCTAAACGATGAGAGATAGGTGGAGAGTGCTCGAATAAATGTTATAGGGAATGATAGTGGGTAACTTCTGGTGATCACGAAAATCCAAGATGGCGGATCCAAAATGGCGCCTGTATAAAAAATGCTCTGATCAGGCTGAAATTTGGCTGGTGAGAGGTTATTGAAGTACTAATTCGATATTGATAGTTCGTTCAATAAATGTCTCTTTCAATAAACATGTGTAAAAATCATAAAGTTCACGAAGAGACACGATTTCTTTGTTAGTAATTATTCTTTGTGTAATGTAATTTTGAAAATTCTTCCATGTAATGTTATGCTGGTCACGGCATTCGTGCCAATCAGTTCGTTTTTCTTCTTGTTTATTCACAAATTTTTGATACCTAGCACGGAATGTTACTCGGCAATATGGATGTGAACTAACAGAATTTAACCCTAATATTTTTTTTATTAAGTTGGTCTCATTCATGCACAAACCTGTCGTATTAGAGTTTTTTTTTTCCTAATTCGTCATATTTATCAAGTTTTTGCTTTTTATACATGTGATTCTTATTGATTTTGTTACAAAAAAATGCAGCAATCATTGCAAGAAATGGTAGTGCTATTACTATTATCTACTGCTGAACAACCTATAACATTATCAATATCAAAAGATATATGCTCATCTTCTTCAAGCGAAGATGACGTAGTAGTACACGTATTTTCACAACTAGCTGCTGTATTTCTCTTTTTTCTAATATATGTACCTATGTATCTCTTTCGTAGGTGAGTGCTTCTCGGTGCCCCGCAAGTTGCTTCTGGTGACAGACAACTGGTTGTCAAGCGTGTTGTTTTGTGCGAAATCTCGAAGTAGATGTGGTGTAGTACCGGGAATAACGCTATTGATGGATATATACTTGTCGTCTTCAAGGGAATGCGGCGTAGTATTCCAAATGTGACTTTTGGTAGATATTTGTCCATCTTTTTTAGTTCATTCAGCTCAATTTCCCGCCAATTGCTTCTGGTAACTGGCAGCTGGTGGTCAGGCATGTTATTTTGTTCGACATCTCGATGTTGACGTGGTGCAGTACCGGGAATGTGACTATTGATATATGTATTATGTCTGTCGTCTTCAAAGGGATATGGTGCAGTATCCCAAATGATGCTTTTGCTATTCATAGATATTGGTGTGCCTTCTGAAGATGAACAAAGCTCATTTCTCTGCTCATCGGTACTTTCAGTACTGCGAGTAAGTGTTTAAAGCGGTTAAAGCACCCTGTTCCTGACCATTTGTCTTTTGCTATTTTTCTTTATTTGATCTATGATTTTCATCGTTTGACAATTTGCTTACTGCAGTAAATTTTTTGTAGCAATTATAATGGTACCCATGGTGCGGCAAAAGCTCTTGAGGTATTTTTCTAATTAACTCTTTATAATTTTATAAATTTTAAGTAACCACAAAAAATTATATAATCCTAAATACCTACGACAAAGACAGCTGTCAAAACATCAAACTGCTCATTTATAGAAACTTGTTTCTGCGCTCCAGATAGATGGAGATAGCAAGAAGGATACCAATAAGTTTCCTTATTTTAAAGTTTGGTTTGGTTTGAAAAAGGTTTAAAACCATAATAACAAAGAAATAGGTTTAACAAGTTCGTATACCAATTTACATAGATATGCTGTATGCATAGCTAAAGTAAAAGTTCATGTAACATGCATGCAGCAAACAATGCATGCATGTAAGATAACTTTATATAAGATATTATAATAAGGAAGATGTGAAAAAAATGATATTCATTAGATTAAGAAAACTTTATAATAATACATATTATTTAAATATTAGGGTTAATTCTGTTAGTTCACATCCATATTGCCGAGTAACATTCCGTGCTAGGTATCAAAAATTTGTGAATAAACAAGAAGAAAAACGAACTGATTGGCACGAATGCCGTGACCAGCATAACATTACATGGAAGAATTTTCAAAATTACATTACACAAAGAATAATTACTAACAAAGAAATCGTGTCTCTTCGTGAACTTTATGATTTTTACACATGTTTATTGAAAGAGACATTTATTGAACGAACTATCAATATCGAATTAGTACTTCAATAACCTCTCACCAGCCAAATTTCAGCCTGATCAGAGCATTTTTTATATCAGGCGCCATTTTGGATCCGCCATCTTGGATTTTCGTGATCACCAGAAGTTACCCACTATCATTCCCTATAACATTTATCGAGCACTCTCCACCTATCTCTCATCGTTTAGGAGATATTCGACTTTTTATTTTGTATGGCGGCCATCTTATTTTCCGCCATTTTGGATTTTTTTTCACCACGATGTGAATTTGACCAGGGTGTGCTCCAAACTTTGTTCGAGCACCACTCCTATATAATTGAAATACTGTAATTGCTCCTATATAGTAACCTAACCGACCCTGCCTGCAGACCCATAGAGTGTACCCACCAGGGCAACATATCTCAAAAGTTACCTTAGGATGTGTACAACCAGTCTGAGACCAATTCAACCCATCACGCGAAAGTGCAAGCTTTGTCCTGATTTTGATCCTTAACCGCCGTACTATATGAAGAATTCATGGATTGGAGAATGAAGCAAAACACTACATCATATTCTGAAAATGTCTTACTTGCGTATTTTCAAGAGATGTCAGAAAAACTAAAATCTCCAACTTTGTGGACTAAATTCTCCATGCTCAAAAGTACATTGGGAATTCATCACAACATTGACATGACGAAATATTTCAAGCTAATTGCTTTCCTCAAAAGAAAGTCAGAAGGATATAAAGGGAAAAGTCGAAAACCTTTTCACCTGACCAGATAAAAAAGTTTATGAGCGAAGCACCCGATAAGCTATATCTTTTTTCAAGGTAGGCAGATACTTATTGTTTATTATGATAGTTTAATGTTATTGACACTACTTATCTACATAAACCTTATTTATTCATAATATTGTTACAGACTGCACTCATCTTTGGAATAATGGCTGCGTGCCGAAGGCAGGAGTTATACAATCTTCAGTTTAAAGATGTACAAGTGTTTGAAACCACCATTTTAGTCAATATTTACAACACTAAAAACAAAGATAAGCCGCTCTTTCACTATAACGGGCTGTTATTACGAAGTATGTAAAAAATACATAGAACTACGCCCAAATCCCTGCAGCAGCCCTTATTTTTTTCTAAACTTCCAAGCTGGAAAATGTACCACACAAAGAATCGGCATTAATAAGTTCGTATACCAATTTACATAGATATGCTGTATGCATAGCTAAAGTAAAAGTTCATGTAACATGCATGCAGCAAACAATGCATGCATGTAAGATAACTTTATATAAGATATTATAATAAGGAAGATGTGAAAAAAATGATATTCATTAGATTAAGAAAACTTTATAATAATACATATTATTTAAATATGTATTAATTGTAAAAAAATAACTTACATGTACGCTAATATATAATTAGATAAATATTATAATAGATTAAGTTATGTTTAAGCTAAATTATAATGTAACGTTGGTACAATGAGCACAACTCTTAAAAATAAGAACAAATTGTAATAACCATGTATGTGAAATAAACTAACAAGCCCTAACACAAATACGCATTAAGGTTGCAGGACTCCCGTACGAAAATCCGGAGTCCTCCTCCTAAAACACACTGATTATGGACTACTAAATATATTCTGGCCGTCGAAGTCCGTGTTTCGCCTTACAAAGTCTCTGATCTCCATGTCAGAGGAAAGTCGGAGAAACATACAAAAAAAAAAAAAAAACATGTCTATCTCAAAAATAAATTATCAAAAACTAATGAAATACAACACAACACAGTTATTCTTTATTAACTATTTAAAGAACGAATAAGAAATTTACTCAAAATTACTCCCTTTTGCCTACACACACATTTCAATCGATCCGGCCACTCGTCTATCGCCGCACTCGCTAATTCTTCATTTTGTAATGCATAAGGCCACTATTTATAGGTATACTAGTGTCAAAGCTTTGAATGTCGATATGGCCAAAAGTGGCCACTTTTAGCAAGATCGACATTCAAAGCTTGTAGGATTATATAATTCAAAAGCCCAATGGATTACTAAATAAAGAATTACTTCCAATTTTCGCAATACGTAAAATATTCACTAATATGTTTATATTTTAGACGCAATAAATTTATTTCTTGGGAGGGCGCTGGGAGCTCATCGAACCACCTTAACGCGATCTATTTAAATCGCCGTCAGTAAAGGCTGGAGGTGTCACTGTTACACACCTATGAAACCTCCTTTCAACAGATTGAAGCGTGATTGAGTAACAAAACATCCAAACTTTCGGATTTTATAATATTAGTAGGATATTTTTACAATAGAAATATTGTAATACCAAGTGTATAAAAAATTCTTTTCTGGCAGTTGTATTCTTAAATTATAAATCGGAACTTCGTCATTTTTACTGCATTACCTATATACCTCAAATCTAACTTCGTCATTTTTACTGCATTACCTATATACCTCAAATCTTAAGCTAGGGCATGACTAAGCTTACTTATGTAAAATTTTGTGCGTATTTTCTAAAATCGCATTTTTGTGCGGATTTCGCATATTTTTGGCGTAACTAGAGTCGTAACTGCTACGCGGTAATTAAGATAATATTTCAATTACGTTAAAACGATGTTTACAAGATGTTTCAAGAACTCTCAATCGAGTTAGGTACTTAATTTACGTACATGTACGTATCATCGGCTTAAACATGTTTGCTCATTTGTGTTGCAGTTCCGCGTGGACAAGGTTGCGGGCGAATGGTCTGGCAGCGTGTCCATCGGTGCGGTGGGCGGCCTGCCGGCTGAGCCGCTGCCGCAGTGCGCGATGCATCTCGAGCCGCCGGTCTGGCTCGTCACCAGCGACCTTTTGCACGATAATGGCACCTTTGTGAGTGTTTCGATTTTTAATTGTTCTGGTAATAATTTATTCTGAATTTATTCTACTATATATTATACATTCTCCATATCATCACTAAACAAAGTATGATGTTACAGAAAAAGACTCAGATGGCATCTGTTTTGGATGAGCTAGTGGAGCAGGTCGGTGCTGACCATCCATTTTCGGTTCAACAGCGATCTGGTAGTAGATGTGGATGGCAAAGTTGTGGGTGTGCTGGGTTCCGTGCCGCGTTCCTTTAGCCATGTCTTCCCAGTCATCGATCTCTACGGGAAAGTCCACCAAGTGAGTGCACAGAGTTTTTATTAATTACCAAAACTCCTTCTGTACTTGAGAACTGGTTACAATTATTAGGTTGTATTCAGAGTAATATATTAATCGTAGTGACGACGTTAACAGGGCGCCATTTCGCGACACCTGTAATTTAGAGTTTGAGAGACCTGATTGAAACTTTAGCACTTTTTTCATATTTATTCTCAAGGTATTTTGAGTCAGTGAAATAGCGAGTCCAGATGCCATTCTAATCGACATAGTAGCATTCAGAAATAATTTTCCTGTGCTCTATTTCTGATTTCGTGTTCTGAAGTCTGCCATCAGAATAAAGACACTTATTGCTTCTAGGTTTCAGTATTATTGCATCCTCATGTGGTTATAAGTGGCACGTCTCTGGATCTACCCATCATAACAGAGAACCTCCGGGAAGAGTCACTCGCAGAGCTGGAACTCGAGGATAGTGAACCGGTTGAACCAAAACGTAAAACAAAAGCATACAGCCAGGACAACCTACTTGAAGATCACCAGCTTGACCCCTTAGTCGTACAACCCGGACCCAGTAATGCGGAACCGCCTCCTCCGTGTCTCCCAAGCAATAACGAAACCATAAATGAAGAAATAAAATGCAGAAAAGTATTCCCACAAACCAATAGATTCTCCTTGCACCAAAGTTTAATTCTTCCTGCGTAAACTCCTTTGTGTTTCATATTTCGACGGAGCAAATCAGTTTTACAATCAGGTCGAGTTTTCAGGTAGGAATTTTTCACATGATTCATTGGTAAATTATGTTGTGTTTGCAAAGCGGGACATTTACATCCTCGCTGGGGACAGCGGGACAGACAGCCTAAAAGCGGGTTTGTCCCGCTCGAAGCGGGACGTATGGTCACCTTATTCATACAGTACCTACATGCTCGACTGGATTTGATAGAAAAACATAGAATGTGCCAGCTGCATCTCCTCTTCTCGGCATGCTGTAAAAACCAGCTAAAGGATCCGAAGGGTTCAGTGTAGGTAGGTACATATTGCAATTTAGGCGATGGGCTGACAACCCGTCACTATAACAACAATTAACCCTCAAAACTTGTCAGACGTGGCGAAATGACCTATGGGTCGTTTCCACTCTGCCTACCCCAGTAGGGATAACGGCGTAATTTTTATATGTGTGTGTATGTGTGTGTTTACATATAATATTTGTGAACTAGGATTTAGCAAAAACTGAATCAAGCTATGGTTTAAAATTTCAGATCACCTAGTGCTGTAATAGTTTTTTTACAAAACAAATTATAGGCTAGCAAGAGTGAAGATACTATGAGAAGTATGAGATGTCTCTACATCTGTCGGTTTATTCAAAGTATCTTCACTCGGTGTAGGCAATGTGTATGTGTTTGAAGTTGGTATTTTGAAATAATTCCTTACCTGATAAAGGTTGTTGAGCATCAGGCTGGCAGTTGTGGCAGTAGCATCGAACTTGACCCCAGGATACGGCCTGGCGAAGTTCTGGATATGGCAACACCAAGAAGTTCCAGTACTTAAGAACCAGGTGCAGATGTTCGCAACTTTCCCCTGAAGCTTCCCATTCTGATTCCAAACTATTTTCTTCTGTACTTTCCTGATCTAAGCATAATAAACGATTCAAATAGTTCAGATTTTCGACTGATAAAGTCTCTGACCAGAAGTCGTCTCGTCGTGTTGACTCATCAAGAGACGAAGATTGTTCCTCGGTCAGGTCGGGAAGGTTGCCGGTCTCCAGTGTCAACGCATCCATGATCTCGTTGTCTAAATTATCGACATCATTTGCTTCAGGGTAGCGGTCATTGTGCCGGATGTTAGTATCACAGAACTCGTGCATTGCCATGTCATCGGAGTCGTCCCCGACCCGCGATCCCACGCTGAACGTGTGCCGAAGAGTTTCTTTTAAGTCACTCTCGAGTGTGGTATCATCGGCCACAATGCCGAAATTATGAGTAGAGTGACTTTTCTGAATGCATCGGTTTACCATTTCGTTATTGTCAACGGGAACAACTGTATGCGGTAGAATTAAACTTTGGTGCAAGGAGAATCTATTGGTTTGTGGGAATACTTTTCTGCATTTTATTTCTTCATTTATGGTTTCGTTATTGCTTGGGAGACACGGAGGAGGCGGTTCCGCATTACTGGGTCCGGGTTGTACGACTAAGGGGTCAAGCTGGTGATCTTCAAGTAGGTTGTCCTGGCTGTATGCTTTTGTTTTACGTTTTGGTTCAACCGGTTCACTATCCTCGAGTTCCAGCTCTGCGAGTGACTCTTCCCGGAGGTTCTCTGTTATGATGGGTAGATCCAGAGACGTGCCACTTATAACCACATGAGGATGCAATAATACTGAAACCTAGAAGCAATAAGTGTCTTTATTCTGATGGCAGACTTCAGAACACGAAATCAGAAATAGAGCACAGGAAAATTATTTCTGAATGCTACTATGTCGATTAGAATGGCATCTGGACTCGCTATTTCACTGACTCAAAATACCTTGAGAATAAATATGAAAAAAGTGCTAAAGTTTCAATCAGGTCTCTCAAACTCTAAATTACAGGTGTCGCGAAATGGCGCCCTGTTAACGTCGTCACTACGATTAATATATTACTCTGAATACAACCTAATAATTGTAAACCAGTTCTCAAGTACAGAAGGAGTTTTGGTAATTAATAAAAACTCTGTGCACTCACTTGGTGGACTTTCCCGTAGAGATCGATGACTGGGAAGACATGGCTAAAGGAACGCGGCACGGAACCCAGCACACCCACAACTTTGCCATCCACATCTACTACCAGATCGCTGTTGAACCGAAAATGGATGGTCAGCACCGACTGCTCCACTAGCTCATCCAAAACAGATGCCATCTGAGTCTTTTTCTGTAACATCATACTTTGTTTAGTGATGATATGGAGAATGTATAATATATAGTAGAATAAATTCAGAATAAATTATTACCAGAACAATTAAAAATCGAACACTCACAAAGGTGCCATTATCGTGCAAAAGGTCGCTGGTGACGAGCCAGACCGGCGGCTCGAGATGCATCGCGCACTGCGGCAGCGGCTCAGCCGGCAGGCCGCCCACCGCACCGATGGACACGCTGCCAGACCATTCGCCCGCAACCTTGTCCACGCGGAACTGCAACACAAATGAGCAAACATGTTTAAGCCGATGATACGTACATGTACGTAAATTAAGTACCTAACTCGATTGAGAGTTCTTGAAACATCTTGTAAACATCGTTTTAACGTAATTGAAATATTATCTTAATTACCGCGTAGCAGTTACGACTCTAGTTACGCCAAAAATATGCGAAATCCGCACAAAAATGCGATTTTAGAAAATACGCACAAAATTTTACATAAGTAAGCTTAGTCATGCCCTAGCTTAAGATTTGAGGTATATAGGTAATGCAGTAAAAATGACGAAGTTAGATTTGAGGTATATAGGTAATGCAGTAAAAATGACGAAGTTCCGATTTATAATTTAAGAATACAACTGCCAGAAAAGAATTTTTTATACACTTGGTATTACAATATTTCTATTGTAAAAATATCCTACTAATATTATAAATCCGAAAGTTTGGATGTTTGTTACTCAATCACGCTTCAATCTGTTGAAAGGAGGTTTCATAGGTGTGTAACAGTGACACCTCCAGCCTTTACTGACGGCGATTTAAATAGATCGCGTTAAGGTGGTTCGATGAGCTCCCCAGCGCCCTCCCAAGAAATAAATTTATTGCGTCTAAAATATAAACATATTAGTGAATATTTTACGTATTGCGAAAATTGGAAGTAATTCTTTATTTAGTAATCCATTGGGCTTTTGAATTATATAATCCTACAAGCTTTGAATGTCGATCTTGCTAAAAGTGGCCACTTTTGGCCATATCGACATTCAAAGCTTTGACACTAGTATACCTATAAATAGTGGCCTTATGCATTACAAAATGAAGAATTAGCGAGTGCGGCGATAGACGAGTGGCCGGATCGATTGAAAATGTGTGTGTAGGCAAAAGGGAGTAATTTTGAGTAAATTTCTTATTCGTTCCTTTAAATAGTTAATAAAGAATAACTGTGTTGTGTTGTATTTCATTAGTTTTTGATAATTTATTTTTGAGATAGACATGTTTTTTTTTTTTTTTTGTATGTTTCTCCGACTTTCCTCTGACATGGAGATCAGAGACTTTGTAAGGCGAAACACGGACTTCGACGGCCAGAATATATTTAGTAGTCCATAATCAGTGTGTTTTAGGAGGAGGACTCCGGATTTTCGTACGGGAGTCCTGCAACCTTAATGCGTATTTGTGTTAGGGCTTGTTAGTTTATTTCACATACATGGTTATTACAATTTGTTCTTATTTTTAAGAGTTGTGCTCATTGTACAACGTTACATTATAATTTAGCTTAACATAACTTAATCTATTATAATATTTATCTAATTATATATTAGCGTACATGTAAGTTATTTTTTTACAATTAATACATATTTAAATAATATGTATTATTATAAAGTTTTCTTAATCTAATGAATATCATTTTTTTCACATCTTCCTTATTATAATATCTTATATAAAGTTATCTTACATGCATGCATTGTTTGCTGCATGCATGTTACATGAACTTTTACTTTAGCTATGCATACAGCATATCTATGTAAATTGGTATACGAACTTGTTAAACCTATTTCTTTGTTATTATGGTTTTAACCTTTTTCAAACCAAACCAAACTTTAAAATAAGGAAACTTATTGGTATCCTTCTTGCTATCTCCATCTATCTGGAGCGCAGAAACAAGTTTCTATAAATGAGCAGTTTGATGTTTTGACAGCTGTCTTTGTCGTAGGTATTTAGGATTATATAATTTTTTGTGGTTACTTAAAATTTATAAAATTATAAAGAGTTAATTAGAAAAATACCTCAAGAGCTTTTGCCGCACCATGGGTACCATTATAATTGCTACAAAAAATTTACTGCAGTAAGCAAATTGTCAAACGATGAAAATCAAAAGCAAAAGACAAATGGTCAGGAACAGGGTGCTTTAACCGCTTTAACACTTACTCGCAGTACTGAAAGTACCGATGAGCAGAGAAATGAGCTTTGTTCATCTTCAGAAGGCACACCAATATCTATGAATAGCAAAAGCATCATTTGGGATACTGCACCATATCCCTTTGAAGACGACAGACATAATACATATATCAATAGTCACATTCCCGGTACTGCACCACGTCAACATCGAGATGTCGAACAAAATAACATGCCTGACCACCAGCTGCCAGTTACCAGAAGCAATTGGCGGGAAATTGAGCTGAATGAACTAAAAAAAGATGGACAAATATCTACCAAAAGTCACATTTGGAATACTACGCCGCATTCCCTTGAAGACGACAAGTATATATCCATCAATAGCGTTATTCCCGGTACTACACCACATCTACTTCGAGATTTCGCACAAAACAACACGCTTGACAACCAGTTGTCTGTCACCAGAAGCAACTTGCGGGGCACCGAGAAGCACTCACCTACGAAAGAGATACATAGGTACATATATTAGAAAAAAAGAGAAATACAGCAGCTAGTTGTGAAAATACGTGTACTACTACGTCATCTTCGCTTGAAGAAGATGAGCATATATCTTTTGATATTGATAATGTTATAGGTTGTTCAGCAGTAGATAATAGTAATAGCACTACCATTTCTTGCAATGATTGCTGCATTTTTTTGTAACAAAATCAATAAGAATCACATGTATAAAAAGCAAAAACTTGATAAATATGACGAATTAGGAAAAAAAACTCTAATACGACAGGTTTGTGCCATGAATGAGACCAACTTAATAAAAAAAATATTAGGGTTAAATTCTGTTAGTTCACATCCATATTGCCGAGTAACATTCCGTGCTAGGTATCAAAAATTTGTGAATAAACAAGAAGAAAAACGAACTGATTGGCACGAATGCCGTGACCAGCATAACATTACATGGAAGAATTTTCAAAATTACATTACACAAAGAATAATTACTAACAAAGAAATCGTGTCTCTTCGTGAACTTTATGATTTTTACACATGTTTATTGAAAGAGACATTTATTGAACGAACTATCAATATCGAATTAGTACTTCAATAACCTCTCACCAGCCAAATTTCAGCCTGATCAGAGCATTTTTTATATCAGGCGCCATTTTGGATCCGCCATCTTGGATTTTCGTGATCACCAGAAGTTACCCACTATCATTCCCTATAACATTTATTCGAGCACTCTCCACCTATCTCTCATCGTTTAGGAGATATTCGACTTTTTATTTTGTATGGCGGCCATCTTATTTTCCGCCATTTTGGATTTTTTTTCACCACGATGTGAATTTGACCAGGGTGTGCTCCAAACTTTGTTCGAGCACCACTCCTATATAATTGAAATACTGTAATTGCTCCTATATAGTAACCTAACCGACCCTGCCTGCAGACCCATAGAGTGTACCCACCAGGGCAACATATCTCAAAAGTTACCTTAGGATGTGTACAACCAGTCTGAGACCAATTCAACCCATCACGCGAAAGTGCAAGCTTTGTCCTGATTTTGATCCTTAACCGCCGTACTATATGAAGAATTCATGGATTGGAGAATGAAGCAAAACACTACATCATATTCTGAAAATGTCTTACTTGCGTATTTTCAAGAGATGTCAGAAAAACTAAAATCTCCAACTTTGTGGACTAAATTCTCCATGCTCAAAAGTACATTGGGAATTCATCACAACATTGACATGACGAAATATTTCAAGCTAATTGCTTTCCTCAAAAGAAAGTCAGAAGGATATAAAGGGAAAAGTCGAAAACCTTTTCACCTGACCAGATAAAAAAGTTTATGAGCGAAGCACCCGATAAGCTATATCTTTTTTCAAAGGTAGGCAGATACTTATTGTTTATTATGATTGTTTAATGTTATTGACACTACTTATCTACATAAACCTTATTTATTCATAATATTGTTACAGACTGCACTCATCTTTGGAATAATGGCTGCGTGCCGAAGGCAGGAGTTATACAATCTTCAGTTTAAAGATGTACAAGTGTTTGAAACCACCATTTTAGTCAATATTTACAACACTAAAACAAAGATAAGCCGCTCTTTCACTATAACGGGCTGTTATTACGAAGTATGTAAAAAATACATAGAACTACGCCCAAATCCCTGCAGCAGCCCTTATTTTTTTCTAAACTTCCAAGCTGGAAAATGTACCACACAAAGAATCGGCATTAATAAGTTTGGTTATCTTGGAAAAGTGATTGCAAATTATCTAGATCTTCCCAATCCAGAATTATTTACGGGGCACTGCTTTCGCAGGACGTCTGCGACATTGTTAGTGGACTCTGGTGGAGACATTACTACTTTAAAAAGACACGGTGGATGGAAATCTACGACTGTAGCAGAGGGATATATTGATGAGTCAATGGCCAACAAGATTCAAGTGTCGAATCAAATACTGAATTCCATCGAACAAAATACATTGAATATAAATATCCCATCTACATCTACTATTAATGCTCGAGAAGGATCGGTTCCATCCGCAAATATAACCTTTAATAATTGTACCATACAAAATGTCAACAATTATTACAATAAAGAATGATTACTTTATTTTTTCTTTAATTTAAATTTGTTGTATGAGTGTAGATAAACTATTGTATGCAACTGTACATAATTAGTATTTAACACTCTTGTATACTTTTACCACACTCGTGTTAAATACCCCTCATTATACAACAGTTACATAAATAGCTATTTTATTTTTACTATTAAAGAGTACTGAAGTTAAGTACAAGAAGTAAGTAAGTTATGTTATGTTTTTTTACAAAGAAAATTATTTTCGTTCTATATTTTTTTACTATTTAATAAAATATTTCGCTTTCTAATACTTTTTGTGTTTTTTATATAACATCCTTAACCGGACTACTGACACCAAAAAAGTCACATAAGTTCGGTTTGACGTCATAACCGTGCTAATAAGACCTTTTTGGTATCAGTAGTTCGGGGCCGGACAAAACAACCGTACTACTGAGACTAGAGGTCTAAAGCTGTGGCTACAGGCAAGAGATCCGATTTTTATGATGCAAAGAACAAAGTTAAGAAACAAGTTAAAGGTAAGCGAACCTAACCTAAGCGAACTATTCGCTACTATTTTATTACTATAAACGTTCAACTCTTAAAATTTGATCAGCAATTTTTACACTAAAATGTTTCACTAGTTCGGTCAACCGGACTTGCAATTGCAACCGAACTACTGACACTAGAGGCCGATTCGATAATACTGTAGCAGTAAGTACTATACTCGTATTAACTAATCTAAGAGCATTATAGTGGGACACAGGGGCTAATTCAGGACGCACTATTACTAATTCTAATTCTTAGTAGCGCTGTCACTTTCTTAAATTTGACATAAGAAAAGGATAGCAAACAAACACGTGACTTTGACATTCTTAATTTGACGTACGGCGCTTTAAATAAGGAATGACCATAGAGTGTGCTCACTAATTTTACTTAATTTAAGCAGTCTTATGTCAGATAAGAAATGTCAAACTCACGTATTTGTTTGCTATCCTGTTCTTATGTCAAAGTTAAGAAAGTGACAGCGCTACTAAGAATTAGAATTAGTAACTGGACGGCGTGAATTGAGGCCAATGGCTGCGTAAAAAGAGGAACATTGAAATAAAACTTCAGTTTGATGGCATTGTTTTTCGCAATTTCCCACCAGTTATTTATATTTTGTTTTGCCGCTTTTGTTAAGGCAAAGGTGAGTGACGGTACAGCCTAGTAATTGGCCCTAGTGGATGGTCCATACAAAAGACCACATGGAAATCTATAAAAAAACTAAATACCAAATTAACAACAAAATAACGAAATAATGCTGTATGAAATTCCATTTTTTCCGTGTTTTTGAATCATTACTTCCTTATTTTGTTGTTAAGTTGGTATTATTGGGTTGGTATCCGTCAATATGGCACTTCGCGTATTGTTTTTTCGTACGGAATGTGACTATTGACATGCATGTTTTAGAAAAATAGTATTGTATAGGTACTTAGTCCAGGCCAAAGTTTTATACATATCAGGAAGTCGCAGACAAATGTTAGCAATAATTGTTTTTTTAGAAATTGAGCACTTCCCGCTAAATGAATGTAAGACTTCCCGCTAAACGAACATCGATATCGATAAATTCAATTGATTGATCATGGAGCAACACTAGTGATATATCAAAATCATTTTGCGTTTAAACCAACAATTTCTTGAAAAAAGTAGTGTTTGTGACTATCCGATGGTAGAAAATTCAGTCTTTTCTCAAGGTACTTGTTTTATAATTTTTCAGACAAGTAATTATTGTACAATGTGGATTTTTTTCGAAAAAGATTACTAAGCTACGCATTGGGAAGAAATTGGGCAAGACTAGAGATGGGTAACCACCCGGGTTAAAACCCAAGCGTGGGTTAAAACCCAATTATCACCCGTTTCAATCCACCCAAACCACCCACTGACCGGGTGAAAACTAAATCTTGTTAATAATTTAGTTTTTGCTAAAATTATCATTGGTGAGTGCTAGTGATTAAATTACGTGAATGCATAGGTAGGTATTCCGCATTACCTAGTTACTAAAGTAGGTGTATTAGTTAATTTTCCGAATTTCGATTTTAAAAGTTCCGTTGATTTTGTACAATTTTCCGAGTTTCGATAATGGAAATCCATAACATAAACGGGTGATAATTGGGTTTTAACCCACGCTTGGGTTTTAACCCGGGTGGTTACCCATCTCTAGTCTTGCCCAATTTCTTCCCAATGCGTAGCTTAGTAATCTTTTTCGAAAAAAATCCACATTGTACAATAATTACTTGTCTGAAAAATTATAAAACAAGTACCTTGAGAAAAGACTGAATTTTCTACCATCGGATAGTCACAAACACTACTTTTTTCAAGAAATTGTTGGTTTAAACGCAAAATGATTTTGATATATCACTAGTGTTGCTCCATGATCAATCAATTGAATTTATCGATATCGATGTTCGTTTAGCGGGAAGTCTTACATTCATTTAGCGGGAAGTGCTCAATTTCTAAAAAAACAATTATTGCTAACATTTGTCTGCGACTTCCTGATATGTATAAAACTTTGGCCTGGACTAAGTACCTATACAATACTATTTTTCTAAAACATGCATGTCAATAGTCACATTCCGTACGAAAAAACAATACGCGAAGTGCCATATTGACGGATACCAACCCAATAATACCAACTTAACAACAAAATAAGGAAGTAATGATTCAAAAACACGGAAAAAATGGAATTTCATACAGCATTATTTCGTTATTTTGTTGTTAATTTGGTATTTAGTTTTTTTATAGATTTCCATGTGGTCTTTTGTATGGACCATCCACTAGGGCCAATTACTAGGCTGTACCGTCACTCACCTTTGCCTTAACAAAAGCGGCAAAACAAAATATAAATAACTGGTGGGAAATTGCGAAAAACAATGCCATCAAACTGAAGTTTTATTTCAATGTTCCTCTTTTTACGCAGCCATTGGCCTCAATTCACGCCGTCCAGTTACTAATTCTAATTCTTAGTAGCGCTGTCACTTTCTTAACTTTGACATAAGAACAGGATAGCAAACAAATACGTGAGTTTGACATTTCTTATCTGACATAAGACTGCTTAAATTAAGTAAAATTAGTGAGCACACTCTATGGTCATTCCTTATTTAAAGCGCCGTACGTCAAATTAAGAATGTCAAAGTCACGTGTTTGTTTGCTATCCTTTTCTTATGTCAAATTTAAGAAAGTGACAGCGCTACTAAGAATTAGAATTAGTAATAGTGCGTCCTGAATTAGCCCCTGTGTCCCACTATAATGCTCTTAGATTAGTTAATACGAGTATAGTACTTACTGCTACAGTATTATCGAATCGGCCTCTAGTGTCAGTAGTTCGGTTGCAATTGCAAGTCCGGTTGACCGAACTAGTGAAACATTTTAGTGTAAAAATTGCTGATCAAATTTTAAGAGTTGAACGTTTATAGTAATAAAATAGTAGCGAATAGTTCGCTTAGGTTAGGTTCGCTTACCTTTAACTTGTTTCTTAACTTTGTTCTTTGCATCATAAAAATCGGATCTCTTGCCTGTAGCCACAGCTTTAGACCTCTAGTCTCAGTAGTACGGTTGTTTTGTCCGGCCCCGAACTACTGATACCAAAAAGGTCTTATTAGCACGGTTATGACGTCAAACCGAACTTATGTGACTTTTTTGGTGTCAGTAGTCCGGTTAAGGATGTTATATAAAAAACACAAAAAGTATTAGAAAGCGAAATATTTTATTAAATAGTAAAAAAATATAGAACGAAAATAATTTTCTTTGTAAAAAAACATAACATAACTTACTTACTTCTTGTACTTAACTTCAGTACTCTTTAATAGTAAAAATAAAATAGCTATTTATGTAACTGTTGTATAATGAGGGGTATTTAACACGAGTGTGGTAAAAGTATACAAGAGTGTTAAATACTAATTATGTACAGTTGCATACAATAGTTTATCTACACTCATACAACAAATTTAAATTAAAGAAAAAATAAAGTAATCATTCTTTATTGTAATAATTGTTGACATTTTGTATGGTACAATTATTAAAGGTTATATTTGCGGATGGAACCGATCCTTCTCGAGCATTAATAGTAGATGTAGATGGGATATTTATATTCAATGTATTTTGTTCGATGGAATTCAGTATTTGATTCGACACTTGAATCTTGTTGGCCATTGACTCATCAATATATCCCTCT
>JARACY010006019.1:0-19261 GCA_029255725.1 Scrobipalpa atriplicella
GACAAATGCTGCTCGGTAAATCTTGAGCTCTTCTCGATCAGAAGATATTAGGAGGAAACCGGAGGAAGTGAGCTTGCAGTGTATGGCCAGATAGATTGGGATTTGGAAAAACCGGAGCTGGATTTCAGCGAGTTTGAATTCGGACAAACGCTGCTCGGTAAATATTGAGTTAGACTCATAAAAAAATTAAGAGGAAATAAGTTTTGTCTGGCTTGAAAGTCTTACTGGGCGCTGAAAATACTGGAGAGGAAATAGCCAGAAAAGCAAGAGGTATCGATTATAAAATCAGAAAGAAACAAACTTCCTAAATCTTGAAATATTGAAATTGCATCTTCTTTCTCTTCTTCATCTTCTTTCTCGCACTTGCGAAAATCTTAAGAGAAGCCAGATGAAACCATAAAAATCCTAACCTGTCAGCTGTTATGGCGGACAACCCTATTTCAGAAGCCATTTTGAGGGGATTTGTGAATATTAAGAAGGATTGAGTTTTGATTCGTTTCTTGGTGGATGCGTATGGTATCTTATGATTATTTATTTTCACATTGTTCTCACCGCCGCCGCCGTTCGCTTGAAAGGATTTAAAAAATAAATATAAATTGATCCAAACTCGCGAATCCTGTTTTTCTGAACAGACTTCCTTTAGTATCACATTCAGTATGTTATGTAGGTATGTACCTTTCAATAACATACTGAGGCTCGTATTTATGAAGCGATCTCAAGATTGAGAATTGACAGGCTGTTTGTACTGAAATTACCTACATTTCTGATACGAACTCAAACTCTCTGTCAGTGTCAGCTGACAAGTGCCAATTATAAATACCTGAATGCCCAACTGAGTTAGCGTAGTCATTGAGACGTTTCGTTTCGGAATAAAGACCCAGAGTAAAATCTTAAACTTTGGACTTGCCTCTACATGAAACGTAGTTAGGTCTACACACATTAAAAGTTTAAAAAACTAAACCAAGTAAGTAAATAAATAAAATAAACTATTAATTAAACGTAAGGTGTTCTTAATTAAATCCAACATAAGTACCTACATATCTTATGTAAAACAAATTGTAAATAAAATTTACACAGCTGTGTTGGTTGGTTTTATAGGTACTTATTTTACTTAGTGTAGTACGAAAAGTGTTACTATAATTATTTTTGAACCTCAGTTTCACCCGAAAAATATTTTAAATTTACATTATGAACTCTACGTTACTTTTACATAATGAAGCTTAGTGACAGTGATTTATAAAATTCATCCAGTAGTTTGTTTATTTCTTACAAATAAAAAAAAATCTTCCTCTTTAATATTTTAATAAACTGTTTACATAACTCAATGAATGAAACAACAGTTAAAAACAAAGCCAATGAGTCATTGTTTACAATTTTAATTACTGAACAAAAACATTAGCATTTATTCTAAGTAAAGAAACAGATATGAAGGAAAAGTAAACAAAGCTGGAATTAATATTTGAGTTAAGAGATAAATGGATAGTTGCCCGAAGAGTAGTGTTCGTAGAAGAACATTTTAAAGTGTTTCTCTCTTGAGATAGCAAGAATGAATATTGGATTCGTACTTTATTAGCTGTGTCTTCTTTAAGAAGATAGGTATTATTCTTTCGGTTGCCAAGGGCAGCTACTTAGGCTCGTATTTGTAAAGCGATCTCAAGATTGAGAGCAATATGGATTTGACAGGTCGTTTTGTAATGAAATGACATTTCTGATACGAACTCAAACTCGCTGTCACTCTTGAGTGCTGATTATAAATACAGGCCTTAGAGCCTTGCCTTATCTATCATTCTATCTCGCGAAAAATCTTTTCCATTGTCATTATTTTGTATTAAGTGTGTATCATTTCAAAGTTTCATGGGGAAAAAAAACAGTCCATAAGTAGAAAAAACAGTCTTATAAGTAATGAGTAGAATTTATCGTTTACGTCCATATTCCTGTTGGGTACGTCTTATGTATATTACACGGCTATTAAATGCAATTATATCGAGATACCAATCTCGGGCAGCCATATTAATTTACATCCGCCATGTTGGATCGCCATCATCACATCACACAATGGACCATTTCCCCGCAATCATGCGTTCTGCGACGAGTGACGTCATTTCAGTACAAGGAGGAGTGTTACGTTGTCTGATGTGTTATATGTATGAACCAACAGGTTTGGTTAAGAAAAACGGTTATAATCTTATAATACCGGGAGTAAAAAAAAATAGCTGACCATATTTTACGGTGATGAAACTGAACAACTTTCCATGGGAGGGCCAATTTTTTTTTCATCTTTCGAGCTGTTCTTGGGGAAAGTTGTTCAGTTTCATGGATAGAATCAAACCCTAAAATATGGTCAGCAAATTTTTTTAAACCCTATAATAACATCATGTAAATCGAAACCGAAATTGTCACACAGGAGGGATTTGAACCCACAACCTTTAGCGAACCGTGTCGCTGCTTTAACCAACTGAATTAACTATTAGATAGTTAGTAGTAGTTAATCCGTGACAAAGTAACTTTTAAATAGTAAAAGAATTTTTGATATTACTCTACTAGTTTCTGGGTGATAAAAGGAAACAAAAGTATAGATATTTTCTCTTTGTATTCGCAAAAAACTAAACACGTTGCAATCGCATCTTACTTACCTGATATTCCAGTGAGAATAGGGTTATTAGTACGGACTATCAGTATCAGTTCATAGGTATCAGTACGCTAGTAGTACAGTCAGCAAAGGAGATATCTTTGCAGGCCCGCTCGAAACGGATGCGATTATTTCAGGAAATTATGTATCGATTTTCATGAAATTTCGTATATTTGTTGCAATAAATCAATTGTGCAAACATACGAAATTTCATTTAAATCGATAAATAATTTCCTGAAATAATCTCATCCGTGCCGAGCGGGCCTGCAAAGATATCTCCTTTGCTAACTGAACCATTATTCTGTGCTATCAATGGAACAATATTCAATCAACCCTAGCTATAGGACATACAATATAGGGATATATAATACATATAGGAATGTAAATATTTATTTATTTGCTTGATTGAAAAATGTCATTGTAAGTTGACTTATGACCGTATGAGCTTCGATCGAACGATAAGTGTAATTAATTTGTAGTAGGCGTGTGTGTACATTTCTTTTTAATAATTCCTATGCACTGTGTAGGTATATTGATTGTTAAACGATAACCTTGTTTTTAAAGTCGGTTGTAAACCAAAATAATCATCATCTGTATTAGCCCTCGAAACTTGTCAGACGTGGCGGAACGACCTTTGTTTAGGTCGTTTTTGCTCTGCCTACCCCATTAGGGATACAGGCGTGATTTTATGCATGTAAACCAAAATTTAAATAACAAAGTACATGCTTGTATTTAAAGTTTTTGGTGATATGATTTTGTTGAATAAGGGCATAAAATGAACTAAAAAAAAATTGGTAGTCGGTATAGGTAGAATTCTCTCTCATTTGTGTCACAGCGCGAGATTTGTTCAGTGTGGCTGGATGGCGCTGTGTGAGATTCTACATGATTTTTAATAAAAACTAGCGAAAATACAACTACGAGTTTGTAACCTATTTATGAATGCTATAATAATTACTGAAAAGTTTCCCAATCATACGGGAAAATACTTCAAAAAGCACGCATTTTTGGAAGGTCAGTAATACACGAAGCCGATCTGAAGGGAGCCTACTTGATTAAGTTGCTTCGCACAATATTAGAGTATCGCGTGCGAAGTCCAAGTGACCTTTGACTTAACCTAACCTCGACCTTAAACACCTAGACTGTAGAGGTATTTTGTAGACTACAGGTTTGTAAGAAACACTTGACTTTTAAATAACTGTGTTCGATTTTGTAAGTCTTCAGAAGGAATGCCGAAATATACCTGTCTGTACTTACAATATAGATGCTTAACTTTTGGTTGCATCTGTACTTTTTAAAGAAGAATATGAATGATGATAAATATCCACGAAATACCATGAAATACCAAGGTTACCTAACTAAAGATACATTATAGTAAAACGGTTACTTTACTTAGTTCTTGATTCCTTGGGGAAATGCATGTCGTCTTTCCGCACGAAAACAGGAAATTCTCTATTTTTTTTTAAATTCAGGAATTCTTATTATATATCCTCTTTGTATGATCGATGATTAACCAAATTACTCCCACATGATCCCAAAAGATTCCCATATACATTTACTTGAGTGACGTAAATGCGTAAATGAGATATTTGCGTAGGCTTTCCCATCCCCTTTTTCATACCAGTATCACACCATCCTCCGCCCACGCGATCTTTTATTAGACTGATATTGTTTAAATTAGGATCAGGAACCTTTGCACATTAAAATGAGATTACTGACTCCCCCATTCTTTCAGTGAAACTTCCTCTATCTATAGCCACATATAACTATATATATATCTCTTCGATTTAAGCGCATTAAAACAACATTAGATGCTAATGTTCAAACATTATAGAGCCCGTACATTCTTATATCTTTATCTGTTCTAAACAGGTTATAAATAATAAGGACTAAACCACTATTGAATCAAGAACTAAGTAAAGTAACCGTTTTACTATAATGTATCTTTAGTTAGGTAACCTTGGTATTTCATGGTATTTCGTGGATATTTATCATCATTCATATTCTTCTTTAAAAAGTACAGATGCAACCAAAAGTTAAGCATCTATATTGTAAGTACAGACAGGTATATTTCGGCATTCCTTCTGAAGACTTACAAAATCGAACACAGTTATTTAAAAGTCAAGTGTTTCTTACAAACCTGTAGTCTACAAAATACCTCTACAGTCTAGGTGTTTAAGGTCGAGGTTAGGTTAAGTCAAAGGTCACTTGGACTTCGCACGCGATACTCTAATATTGTGCGAAGCAACTTAATCAAGTAGGCTCCCTTCAGATCGGCTTCGTGTATTACTGACCTTCCAAAAATGCGTGCTTTTTGAAGTATTTTCCCGTATGATTGGGAAACTTTTCAGTAATTATTATAGCATTCATAAATAGGTTACAAACTCGTAGTTGTATTTTCGCTAGTTTTTATTAAAAATCATGTAGAATCTCACACAGCGCCATCCAGCCACACTGAACAAATCTCGCGCTGTGACACAAATGAGAGAGAATTCTACCTATACCGACTACCAATTTTTTTTTAGTTCATTTTATGCCCTTATTCAACAAAATCATATCACCAAAAACTTTAAATACAAGCATGTACTTTGTTATTTAAATTTTGGTTTACATGCATAAAATCACGCCTGTATCCCTAATGGGGTAGGCAGAGCAAAAACGACCTAAACAAAGGTCGTTCCGCCACGTCTGACAAGTTTCGAGGGCTAATACAGATGATGATTATTTTGGTTTACAACCGACTTTAAAAACAAGGTTATCGTTTAACAATCAATATACCTACACAGTGCATAGGAATTATTAAAAAGAAATGTACACACACGCCTACTACAAATTAATTACACTTATCGTTCGATCGAAGCTCATACGGTCATAAGTCAACTTACAATGACATTTTTCAATCAAGCAAATAAATAAATATTTACATTCCTATATGTATTATATATCCCTATATTGTATGTCCTATAGCTAGGGTTGATTGAATATTGTTCCATTGATAGCACAGAATAATGGTTCAGTTAGCAAAGGAGATATCTTTGCAGGCCCGCTCGGCACGGATGAGATTATTT
This sequence comes from Scrobipalpa atriplicella, assembly GCA_029255725.1. Taxonomy (NCBI): domain Eukaryota; kingdom Metazoa; phylum Arthropoda; class Insecta; order Lepidoptera; family Gelechiidae; genus Scrobipalpa; species Scrobipalpa atriplicella. Next base: position 5,695 of record JARACY010006019.1, read on the forward strand.
CAGGAAATTATTTATCGATTTAAATGAAATTTCGTATGTTTGCACAATTGATTTATTGCAACAAATATACGAAATTTCATGAAAATCGATACATAATTTCCTGAAATAATCGCATCCGTTTCGAGCGGGCCTGCAAAGATATCTCCTTTGCTGACTGTACTACTAGCGTACTGATACCTATGAACTGATACTGATAGTCCGTACTAATAACCCTATTCTCACTGGAATATCAGGTAAGTAAGATGCGATTGCAACGTGTTTAGTTTTTTGCGAATACAAAGAGAAAATATCTATACTTTTGTTTCCTTTTATCACCCAGAAACTAGTAGAGTAATATCAAAAATTCTTTTACTATTTAAAAGTTACTTTGTCACGGATTAACTACTACTAACTATCTAATAGTTAATTCAGTTGGTTAAAGCAGCGACACGGTTCGCTAAAGGTTGTGGGTTCAAATCCCTCCTGTGTGACAATTTCGGTTTCGATTTACATGATGTTATTATAGGGTTTAAAAAAATTTGCTGACCATATTTTAGGGTTTGATTCTATCCATGAAACTGAACAACTTTCCCCAAGAACAGCTCGAAAGATGAAAAAAAAATTGGCCCTCCCATGGAAAGTTGTTCAGTTTCATCACCGTAAAATATGGTCAGCTATTTTTTTTTACTCCCGGTATTATAAGATTATAACCGTTTTTCTTAACCAAACCTGTTGGTTCATACATATAACACATCAGACAACGTAACACTCCTCCTTGTACTGAAATGACGTCACTCGTCGCAGAACGCATGATTGCGGGGAAATGGTCCATTGTGTGATGTGATGATGGCGATCCAACATGGCGGATGTAAATTAATATGGCTGCCCGAGATTGGTATCTCGATATAATTGCATTTAATAGCCGTGTAATATACATAAGACGTACCCAACAGGAATATGGACGTAAACGATAAATTCTACTCATTACTTATAAGACTGTTTTTTCTACTTATGGACTGTTTTTTTTCCCCATGAAACTTTGAAATGATACACACTTAATACAAAATAATGACAATGGAAAAGATTTTTCGCGAGATAGAATGATAGATAAGGCAAGGCTCTAAGGCCTGTATTTATAATCAGCACTCAAGAGTGACAGCGAGTTTGAGTTCGTATCAGAAATGTCATTTCATTACAAAACGACCTGTCAAATCCATATTGCTCTCAATCTTGAGATCGCTTTACAAATACGAGCCTAAGTAGCTGCCCTTGGCAACCGAAAGAATAATACCTATCTTCTTAAAGAAGACACAGCTAATAAAGTACGAATCCAATATTCATTCTTGCTATCTCAAGAGAGAAACACTTTAAAATGTTCTTCTACGAACACTACTCTTCGGGCAACTATCCATTTATCTCTTAACTCAAATATTAATTCCAGCTTTGTTTACTTTTCCTTCATATCTGTTTCTTTACTTAGAATAAATGCTAATGTTTTTGTTCAGTAATTAAAATTGTAAACAATGACTCATTGGCTTTGTTTTTAACTGTTGTTTCATTCATTGAGTTATGTAAACAGTTTATTAAAATATTAAAGAGGAAGATTTTTTTTTATTTGTAAGAAATAAACAAACTACTGGATGAATTTTATAAATCACTGTCACTAAGCTTCATTATGTAAAAGTAACGTAGAGTTCATAATGTAAATTTAAAATATTTTTCGGGTGAAACTGAGGTTCAAAAATAATTATAGTAACACTTTTCGTACTACACTAAGTAAAATAAGTACCTATAAAACCAACCAACACAGCTGTGTAAATTTTATTTACAATTTGTTTTACATAAGATATGTAGGTACTTATGTTGGATTTAATTAAGAACACCTTACGTTTAATTAATAGTTTATTTTATTTATTTACTTACTTGGTTTAGTTTTTTAAACTTTTAATGTGTGTAGACCTAACTACGTTTCATGTAGAGGCAAGTCCAAAGTTTAAGATTTTACTCTGGGTCTTTATTCCGAAACGAAACGTCTCAATGACTACGCTAACTCAGTTGGGCATTCAGGTATTTATAATTGGCACTTGTCAGCTGACACTGACAGAGAGTTTGAGTTCGTATCAGAAATGTAGGTAATTTCAGTACAAACAGCCTGTCAATTCTCAATCTTGAGATCGCTTCATAAATACGAGCCTCAGTATGTTATTGAAAGGTACATACCTACATAACATACTGAATGTGATACTAAAGGAAGTCTGTTCAGAAAAACAGGATTCGCGAGTTTGGATCAATTTATATTTATTTTTTAAATCCTTTCAAGCGAACGGCGGCGGCGGTGAGAACAATGTGAAAATAAATAATCATAAGATACCATACGCATCCACCAAGAAACGAATCAAAACTCAATCCTTCTTAATATTCACAAATCCCCTCAAAATGGCTTCTGAAATAGGGTTGTCCGCCATAACAGCTGACAGGTTAGGATTTTTATGGTTTCATCTGGCTTCTCTTAAGATTTTCGCAAGTGCGAGAAAGAAGATGAAGAAGAGAAAGAAGATGCAATTTCAATATTTCAAGATTTAGGAAGTTTGTTTCTTTCTGATTTTATAATCGATACCTCTTGCTTTTCTGGCTATTTCCTCTCCAGTATTTTCAGCGCCCAGTAAGACTTTCAAGCCAGACAAAACTTATTTCCTCTTAATTTTTTTATGAGTCTAACTCAATATTTACCGAGCAGCGTTTGTCCGAATTCAAACTCGCTGAAATCCAGCTCCGGTTTTTCCAAATCCCAATCTATCTGGCAACCCTGCAAAGCTCACTTCCTCGGTTTCCTCCTAATATTCTGATGAGAAGAGCTCAAGATTTACCGAGCAGCATTTGTCCTAATTCACTCGCGCAGATAAGGAGAAGTTATGAAGGATGAACCGCGGGGAAAGGAATGTGCTCGCTGCTTATCTTGTTCCTTTGAATGTGACAGATATTCTAAAGAATATGGAACGGGTTGGAATTGGAAAGGATTGTGTAAAATAATTTTAAAGACACAGTATAATGGTGATTATATTCAGTACACTAAACCCAAAACCCTTGTCACCCTTTACTCATATGTACCTACAGTGTGCCCGGTAATATAAGTTGGAACATTCTATGTTTTTATATCGATATGTGATTGAAAACGGTCGCTTGGGTTGTAGATGGGTACATAGGTATAATAATTTTCTGTAAAGCGTAATGTTTGCTGCATGTTTCAAAAACAATAACTATAAATCAAACAAACCTATAATCGCGAGTGACCCGGTAAATAAAAGTGGGGGAAAGTTATACAAAACCATAAAATTTAAATCAATTTATGTATGGTTTAGGAACAATATAAAAATGTAGTGTCGAGCTGTTCTCCGTAAAATTGAGAAATTACGATTGTATAGAAGTACAAGTATTATTACGAATCTGCTATTATGTTACAGGCTGATAAATGATATCAAGCTAGGGAGTGAAAAAAATTGCCGACCAATATTTAGGGTATTTAGGCACAATCCTGATAACCTTGATCTGATCTATCTGATCATCTTTCTAAATCTTCTAAATACGAAAAATCAATGTACAACCTACCGCATATTTCAGCCACTTGCTCTACAATTATGAGCGCTACTGCATCGTAATACAACCAGCCTCAAGGCAAGGAATCTCAAGGTTAGTTTAGTTGGGTGTTTCCAATTATGCAGTGGATTGTACCGCGCGGTCACAGTATATTTACTGGTTTGAAAGCGAGACCGGCCGATCACAATGCCATACGATACGCGACAGTATGCTGTTGTAGTTATATAAGTTGCTGTATCAGGTTTTATAGCTACTTATAAAGTTGAAATCAAATTTGCGTAAAATATCTAAAATTGCAAAGATTTGATAAAAGTTGTTCGACACCTCCACATCAAAAATGCTCCCCATCGGGAAGAAAGTCACCCTCGATTGGTATGTGATTCCTCCCGAGAACGGTTAGTTTTTTTTTTTTTTTTTACTAGAAATGGGTTTGTTCTTGACTATAGACTCAAGGTCAGGGATGACAATGAATGAGTCGATGATGGAGCGAGCTCACCCAGAAGATGCAAGCTGTTTGGCGCCGGACTCCGGTGGAGCCTACCACCGTTTTGTTGGGATCGTTCAACCAAACTTATTCACAGGCAAGCCTGTTGTTGAAATGAATACCGAGGTTTTCTCAAATAACTACAAAGCCTTTAAAAAGGCGTGAAATAATTTCTACAGGTTCAGCAACGCTTGTCACAGGCGTTCATAGACTACAGTGACCGCTTTCCTTACCGTCGGGGGGGCCTTACGCCTCTTTGTTATCCATTTAGTTAAAAAAAAAAAAAAACAGGAAGTTCATTGTAGTTTGCAGTGAAATGACAGAACAAAGGTAGCGGAAGGAAACTACGAAACATTGCATCATTTAGCTCAGAGTATGATAACGATTCCTTAAAAGACACTGAACCCAACACATTTATTTTCACCTGCGCTTTATATTTTGAACCATGACAGGTCCACGTTCTATATTTTCCCCAAACACACATGTTCAGCCACACAGATTCCAGGGGAGTCCTCCATACTTGGAAAATATTATGTAAAGCATTCTCTCGACGTTTTTTGTTCTTCCGCCATACTTTTTGCGTTTATGTTAAAGTACTTCCGTCAGCCTATGTTTCTTACTTTTGGCGGTATTTGTTTAGACTTTTTAAAATCGTTTGAGTAGTTTTTAATTATTTTTTTTAGAAATATACCTGCTAACACACAATTACTCTTTCCTCAGTCATAATATAGCATAGATGTAGAGTTGAGACGTGTGTACAAACGCCTTCAGAACACTTAACACGTCTTTGCGAAGTACGAACGAACAGCATGACAAACACTTAACGTGGTGTGATTAAATATGTATCACCTTGTACATGCTTTGGGTTCGCCGAATATCTCAAACTCGTACTTTCCATTCTACTTCCTAGATGTTTAATTAAATTAGTAGGACACCATGACATGAACTTTCAATTAAAAGTTAGTAATGTAGGTAGGTACTGAGGTAGATTATGATGACTTAGAATTATACGTAGACTTTTTATCAGGGGATATTGTTTTTTATATTTTAAATGCATTTAAAACATTCTTCAGTACAGTAACTTCACGCTTTCTTTATAATATTTTATCTATCTCATTTTCACCAGTAGCACCGCTAGTAAGTAGCAAACAAACAATAATATAATATAGAGAAATTATATGATCTCATTGTTCTCGTCTTACTTATGTAGAATATGGTGACATGTTTTAATAAAATATTAGTTTATACACGTTTACGAAGAAACATGAGTGACTTTGTAAACAGTTGATAACTTCGTTATTCGTTAAAACAATCATATTTTATAATGGATAGACGGAAATGTAGAGTTTATCAACGGGACGACAAACCTCGCTATTTTGCCGTGTGACGTTAATATTTAAATTATTTACTGTTTTAAAATACTTTATGGGCAAAATTAGAAAAATATAAATATTTCTGTCGGATCCCATGCTTAAACTTTATATTTAGCCTCCTCTACCACTCATCCACCGCTGCTGCCATCTACCTTTCTAATCGTATGATGGATCATACAGACATAGCCACAGAGTACTATACTATTACCCTGACGGGACATAGCTGTCTGTCTAAGTTTTTTGACTAGATCTCAGACTAGATATTCGTGCAAGATTTCTATTTGCGTCAAACCTGCTGTCTCATGCATTGTAAAAAAACCTGTTTTATATTTTTAAACTTCACGTTTCTCTAGTCATGAACATGCCGATGTACGGTCAATGGCTCTCAAAATGGAAATTCGCGAGATTGTATTGTGTAATATACCTATAGTAGCTTGCAAACCTCTGTTGCATCTTCGGTTTATGGGTTTTCCATAGGAAACTAGATATTCCCGCGGGAAAAGGTAGCCTATGAAATATCATTATCTCGATATTTTAATAGAATTTTATAATCGATCAAGTAGTACAATCGTCAGCAAAGGCGATTGCTGTACAAGGCCTTTGAAACGGATGAAGATATTTCAGGTACTTATTTATGGATTTTCATTAAATTTCGTATATTTGTTGCAGTGAATAAATTGGTCAAACCATCAATAACTTCCTGAAATAACATCATACATTTTGGGCAGCCCTGTACAAATATCTTTTGTTGATTGTGCAAACAAAAAGGGCATAACTAACAGTGGTTTGGGTGGTTTCATCTAAAAGTATTGAGAACCGCTGTGAGATATATTTTTGTTGTTACATAGTCACCGCCGCCGCCGAACACTTCCTACATTTTTTCATGTGTCAATTTTTGTTTCAGTTTTATTTAAGTATTCTCACATCCGCATTTTAATATGGTAGTAATAATATTCTATTTCGTATTTTTATGATTTAAACCTTTTATATTAACCTTGCTCGTGAAAGGCACAGTTGTTATTCCTACATGTACTTACTGCTATTTTGATTTAATTTCCTTGTTTGTGTGTTTACGCGTTTCTGTTGACTCATACTTTTGTTAAATATTTCACCCTGTCTAGTAAATTGTTCTAAAACTAATAACACATACTATCAAAACGGTTTACAACCGCGTCGTATCTTAGGCCCGTATTTATAATCAGCTCTCAAGAGTGACAGCGAGTTTGAGTTCGTATCAGAAATGTCATTCCAGTACAAAATCACCTGTCAAATCCGCACTCAATATTGCTCTAAATCTTGAGATCGTTTTTATAAGTACGAGCCTTAGCTAATTTTGATAGAATAAGGGACAGGTTATCGCAAACTGATAGGAGGTGCTCAGTGAACGAAACTGAACAACTTTGACTAGGAAATTCAAAAATGGCTTTCTCATACAAATTGTCTGATCGAGGTGATCATTTTGTGATGAGAAAGTCAAAAAATATTCTCTTTTTCTTTTGAATTTCCCGTTGATCGTTGACTGAGCAACCAGTTTGCGTTAAGCTGTCCCTTACACCCGGTATTTGATACATGACTGTGTATTATAGGTTCAGGTTGCCAGCCCAATGCCTAAATTAAAAAATTGCAATACACTTTGACCACCGAGTCATACTTACATTCCTTATTTTATATCGCTTCCGGTATAGTAAGTATTCCAATAAAATTCAGATCTTATTTTCTTTCTTTGCTACAGATTTATTACCACTTCAAGTTGGCTATAAATGTTTAAAAAAGCAATTTAATCTCAATCCTGCCCTATCTTAACCCCCCAAGACATTTTAACAGCATTACAACCGCGTAATAATCGTCTAAATCAACTAATCAGTCGGGGAGGCTTAAATCAGTGTGACCAGATAGTTAAAATTCTACTATTTAGTAGTCGAACCCAAGAATTGAACTCTATTTTTGTAGTCAACCAGACACACTTTTGTTTCTTAAAAGAAAATTGATTTGATTCATGTGTGCATAGAAAGTGATAGGTATTATTAGGTATGGACTTATATTAGTTAAGTCGCGTATTTTGCAACCACGAATTGCTACCAATGTGGATTGACAACAGAAGACAATAAAATATTCCTAGTCCTCTTATAAGAACTTATCTGGCAACACCGGTTTAAATTCGCAATTGGGTCACACTGTAATTAGGTCGGGAGCCGCCACGGAGCCGCTGACACCATGGATGGAGTCATCCCGTGGTTCCCCATCACGTTAATGACACCCCCGGGGTTTGACACGCGTTTTACCAAGTTTTTTTTATATCTGTGTTTTTATCGGTTTAAGGATAACTGCCTCTGTAGTCCAGTAGTCGAATGCCACAGGGGGAACACAAAGTTGATATTTCTCAATTTATTAGTTTCTGAGATTTTCCCTAGTTACGTTAAGACAATACAGGCTGAATCACGGCGTCGGAGTGCACTTTATGCCGTTAGTCCCGGTCGCTGTCTTTAACAGTGGCCGTTACACAAACACGTCAGAGGCCTATTAGTTGTACTAATAGGCGGTTTGAAAAACTCTGACAGCAGGGTTCATCCAGTTCGTATGTCGACTCAAAAACCCAATAAAAAGATCTTTTTAAGTTTGTGGTCTGGATTCTGGATAAGACATTTCTAAACAAAATGCTAACACTTTCTAAATTAATTAGCTAAGCATCAAGCTTTTTGTTAAAATTTCTTTTATACAGTTAACTCGAACAAATTAGAAAATCTATTCTCATAGAAATCGTAATAAATATTCAGTTATACCAAAGAACAAATTATAATTACTACAAGTGTAGAGTCGATAGATTACCAGTTATTTTAATTGCAGTTAATTTTGAACCCATTACCAGGTGCAGTGTTAAGTCTGAGGTTAAATTTAATGTTTTTAATTAGTAATCGCTCTGTTACGCCCAGTAAATACTTTAGTAGTGTTGCCAGTTATTTTACTGCTTCTGCCTAATAAAATTATATTCCCACTTGAGAACAAAATCTAACTTTTATCCAGTAATATTCAAATGTCGTTTAAAATGATTAATTTCAAGCGTCCCTTTGATAGACGAAGTCAGCTTTTAATTCTATATTTCTAATTTACGAAATTGACACTTATTTAAAATGAATGAATCAACAACTATACCTCGATTTTTTTACGTGCAGAACCTATTATGAACAGGCAAACTAACATAGGCGCCTTTGCGACATAATTTTATTTGAGAAAACTTCAACACTTTTCTTAGTCACGTCAATATAATAGAAGAAATCCGTCTGTAGTACTTAAATAACAATAGACATTTAATAATGCAAAGGAAAAAATAAGTCTCTTTCATAAAACCACAGAGTTGGCATCACAAACAAAAACTGTGGCAGTGGCTTTTATTTTATTTAGCTCGTTCCAGTCGACGCCTGCGCTTTTTTATGTTCTTCTTCATTACTTACTTTTTTTTTTTTGGTGAAAAGAATAATGCCTTTGGTTATTGTTAATGACACGAATTTAATTTTTGTTTACTTTTTATAACTTGGGCAGTTTGAAGTTAGTTGGTACTTACTACTAAACCTTAACTTTACCACAGATATTACATATAATAGTAGGTAACTTTACGAACTAAAAACTCTGACACCAGGGTTCATCGGGCCGTTATTCGACACGAAAAACCCACCAGATAAGAGAGAGAAAGACGAACTAACTGTTGGATGACGCGAAAGTAGGGGCAGCACAGTAATAAAAGAATTGACTACATCTACATAATTAATTCTTTGACAAAAATACGTCATTACTTAAAAAAAAGTGTTGTTTTCATTGAACGGTTTTTGAAACAGATGTTAATGCAAATTCGCATTTTTTTATCTTATGGTAATAATACTGACTTTGTCTAAATAATAGGTAAGTTGTAAATCTCTTGAACTTGGCATGAATGTTTAAAACGTTACAAATTGTTCTCAGAGCAGGTATTTTTCCGATAACAACTTAACAATTTGTTATGCTAGCCGCGTTATGTAACGAATATTTTACATATAGGTATGTAATCAAATTCTTTAAACATACCGGGTATTATAAGTGGCTAATAACGTCGCGGCCTAGCTGCTTCTTTGGGTAGAATATTTTCTCTAAGGGATAATTTTTATACAATTTATAATATTAGTGTTTTATAAAAAAAATCTTAAGAAAAAAAAAGCAAATGACATATCTTTTACAAGTGGGTAAATTAAATCATACTCGTATCGTATCAATAATCAGGGACCGTAACGGTAGGTATTCCTTTTTGTAAATACGATTAGGGTATTATTTTTTTGTAAATGCCTAAATCCCTCAGCAGCGATCCCTATTAAAATGTGAATAAAAAAATAGAATGTATATTTCATTTAAAACAGCGGTCCCCACGGCTCTTGTTAAAAATAGAATAAAATTCCCAATACAGGCTCTATTTTAAAATTGTTTCTTGTCACTTACAAAACAATCTCGTATAAATAACCGCAAGTATCGTTAATAAGGTCATTCGCTGCTGGACGTTTCCTCGTCTAGCAACTATATAGTGTTGTGCTGAACATGAATAGTCTTGTAATATCGATATTCTATTGACATTCAGAATATGAATGTTCTATTGCTATTTGTTTATTCCTTCTTTCTGCTCGTTGCTGAGGATCGTCACTGTATGTAAAGCTTATTGAATCGATCTGGTTCTGTATCTTCAGGGAGCGGACTTATGAGAACCAGATAGCCTCCAGTCACCTCCTTGAGTTGGTCCATTCCTTCTTGTCCATTTGTCCGAGAATTATGAGTTTCTCTAGACTGTGCAATGGGGATCGCATTTTGTGTCCAAAGAAACTACGGATCCTTTCCTGACAGTCAGCAAGCGCTTGGTGACCTTCAGCTCTTCGAGGTTGGAGACATTGGTTGACATAGCTGTCCCATTATAATATACCTAATGAATTTACTTATACTTTACCGTCAGCTACGCGTAATGTTTTATTATTATAATTTTTTTGTATGTTTTTGTTGTTCATGATTATTTTTTATAGAAATTTCTGAAAGGACAGGTCATAAACATAACCGCCGAATGTGGCAAAATCATTCATTGGCTACATTTATTACCTACACTACGTCTAGACTTTAGAGAAAGGCATGCGGTCTTATCTGCGATCGAAGATAGATCGGTTAAGTTTTTTCAAATTGAATTTTTGCAGTAAAAGGTATCGAATACTATCGATATCGGAACAACACTATACATACAGTTTCCAGCTTTTATTCTTTGTTTGTTTTGTTACTAAGAACGAAACGACTCTAGGGAAGTTGATTGTAAGAAAGAACTATTAGAACGGACACTGAGAATGAATGAACTGAATTACATTGGAGATTAAATTAACTTTCCTCTGGTTAATTAATTTCCTTTCCAATTTGGAGACTTATTGTTCTTCGCTATGTTAGTAATTAATAGACCTAAAATTAATTATTTGTTTGTACTGATTTATAAAATAATATAGATCTAGGATTCTATTATCTAATTTATTTGAGACGTGATTTAGTTAATATACTATGTTAATATCCTGTCGTCTATTTATATATTCTTGTTAATATAGTAGTCTTTTTAGGTACGAAATAAATTAACAGAATTGATACTCAGTTATACAATTTTATGCGCTTGCGAATGAGATATTCTCAAAGCTATTCAAACTAACACTTCTGAATAATGCAGCTTTTTAATGTTGAAAGTTTTTTTTTTATTAATTCTGTAGTTTTCCAGTTACGTCTATTACAAACTTTCCACCATGAAAATTGTCACCGTGGTGCCTTTCAAACCGTCCTTTTGGTCCAATTTTGCGGTCACATTGGCCCTGTAAGGCTTCCTTTAACTAAAAGTAGTCCATACTCGAACAATATTATACGTAACCCTTTTGTTAATTAAACCTACTTAAATTTTAACAGTTTGTTTACTATTTGGCCTCCATTTGCGTGCGTATATAGGTTGTTTCTATTTCAACAACTTGCAAAGGTAATTAACTAATATAACTTGTTAATAATACGTACATCAAATTTCACAATATTGAGCTGAATACCATCACCTTTTGTCTTACCGAGAATGTACTAAAAGCCGACAGGGAACAAAAGAAAGGAGATGATGATAGGTATAATTTAATATTAGTTTAGAAATATTCTATGAGAGTCGACACCCACCTAATATTATCTGGATATTAGATCGTGTCGAATTCAATATTGAGTTTAATTGACACTTGAAATGCACATTTGAATTTAATAGCAAAAATTTTTATGTGCTCGTATTGCTTGAGGAAAACGCAGTTTACGAGTACCTAAGTAAGAGCAAGATATTTGCCACGTTGTACTTGATCTAAATTGATATAAATCTTGTACCTATATCTAGGAATTTAAGAAGTTAATGTGGCATTTAAATCTTTTTTTTTTTTTTCATTTTAATTCAGAATATTGTACATTGCAAGAAATAAAAATTAAAAGCAAGAACCGCGCTATGCAATGTTTTTCATCATACCGTATCATATAACTTTTATCGGTCAAAGCTGCCATATCGATTAAATATAAAAGTTTATTACTTCCCATGGAACGAATCAATTTCATCATATCTAATTTTATCAGTTGTCTATCAGCCATACCTAACCCATAAATTAATCTTATCTACCAAACTCTCTAATCTCAAATGCTTTTCGGTGGTATGCTTTTTATTTTCTGCATGGGCATGTTACGCAAAGGCAATTATTATTCCGTGGCAGAGGGATGAACGTACACATAGGCAAAATGGTTATAAATTTGGATGTGTATGGATATGTTGGGAGAGGACGACGAAAGAAAAAGATGGATGGACTATGTGAAAGATGATAATTATGACTAGAACGGGTGTAAGTGACAAAGATGAATGGAAGAAGAGAAAATACTGCGCCGACCCCAAATAAATGGGATATGGGCAAGAGAATGATGACTGTATGAATCATATCAAACAATAACATAATGCTATCCTTTTTTTTTCTTTCCAGAGAGCAGTCCAAAGAGCTACAATCAACATGGTGTTTCTGGCGCCGAAGACGGCTGGTCGTTGCCCTACTAGCTTTCTTCGGGTTTTTCAACGTGTACGCGCTCAGGGTCAACCTGTCAGTGGCCGTGGTCGCCATGACAGAGGCAGTTATCCTTAAACCGATAAAAACACAGATATAAAAAAAACTTGGTAAAACGCGTGTCAAACCCCGGGGGTGTCATTAACGTGATGGGGAACCACGGGATGACTCCATCCATGGTGTCAGCGGCTCCGTGGCGGCTCCCGACCTAATTACAGTGTGACCCAATTGCGAATTTAAACCGGTGTTGCCAGATAAGTTCTTATAAGAGGACTAGGAATATTTTATTGTCTTCTGTTGTCAATCCACATTGGTAGCAATTCGTGGTTGCAAAATACGCGACTTAACTAATATAAGTCCATACCTAATAATACCTATCACTTTCTATGCACACATGAATCAAATCAATTTTCTTTTAAGAAACAAAAGTGTGTCTGGTTGACTACAAAAATAGAGTTCAATTCTTGGGTTCGACTACTAAATAGTAGAATTTTAACTATCTGGTCACACTGATTTAAGCCTCCCCGACTGATTAGTTGATTTAGACGATTATTACGCGGTTGTAATGCTGTTAAAATGTCTTGGGGGGTTAAGATAGGGCAGGATTGAGATTAAATTGCTTTTTTAAACATTTATAGCCAACTTGAAGTGGTAATAAATCTGTAGCAAAGAAAGAAAATAAGATCTGAATTTTATTGGAATACTTACTATACCGGAAGCGATATAAAATAAGGAATGTAAGTATGACTCGGTGGTCAAAGTGTATTGCAATTTTTTAATTTAGGCATTGGGCTGGCAACCTGAACCTATAATACACAGTCATGTATCAAATACCGGGTGTAAGGGACAGCTTAACGCAAACTGGTTGCTCAGTCAACGATCAACGGGAAATTCAAAAGAAAAAGAGAATATTTTTTGACTTTCTCATCACAAAATGATCACCTCGATCAGACAATTTGTATGAGAAAGCCATTTTTGAATTTCCTAGTCAAAGTTGTTCAGTTTCGTTCACTGAGCACCTCCTATCAGTTTGCGATAACCTGTCC